>VZUI01056343.1:0-210365 GCA_013401135.1 Cettia cetti | reverse complement strand
TTTGGTTTTTTTTTTTTTTTTTTTTTTTGGGGGGGGGTGAGGTAAAATATAAATCTCTGTTTCTAAAATTACCCTGAGGGGGTTTTTATAATACTGGTTGTTATTTTAAGTAAACTGAGAATTTTCACATACAATTGTTTTGAGTGTAAACTTGTAGATTTTATGACTGGTATATGAATTTACTTAAGAGAAAGTGAGAAAAATGTCACCTGAAAAATATGCATTTGATACCCTTTTGCCTCTTATTATTGATTGCTAATGAGTCTGCTTTTTTGCATTTTTTTTCCCTATAAAAGTCAACTTACTGCTGCATGGAGCGTGCAGAACACTTAAGATCTCACTCAGGCAGCATGTTGAGATTTTAATGATTCCCTGACTTAATTATGGAGACAGTCCTTTGGGAATTAGGCAAAGATGGTCATTTCAACATAGGAAAAGGAATAATGAATAATTAAAGAATCTAATTAAATGAGTTTCTTATGCTGGAGTGGGTTTGAGGTTTCTTTTTTGCTTTTATATTTTCGTTTCTAATGTTTCCTTAAAGGTTAAGAAATTGTGTGTATACTGGCAGGGACTAGTGTCTTCACTGAAAATTCTGCACTTAGTTTGGCTTAAGTGGGAGGTCTGCAGTGAAAGTCAGAGTGAGTAAATCTGTCCTGTGTCCTTGCTGAGGGAGCCTTGGTCCAGCACTGGGATGTGGCAGTGATCAGAGAGAAAATGCAGAAACTGGCTCACCTGTACCTCTTTTCCTCCTATTAGGAATGCTGCATGTTACTGGTAGATTTTCTTATGTATCCAAGTAATTCAGGGAAATTAAAAAGGAAAAAAAACCACCAACCCTACAAACAAACCAAGGAGCCATTTTTCTTCCTTTCTTATAATTTCTGCATTTTTGCACCACAAAAGTTCAAAAAGAAGTTATACAACTGGAAGTCTTAGGGAAACAGGGATATGCTGGCAATTTCAAAGGGTCTTTCTAGTGACCTTTGCAGATGGGTCCTTTGTTACACTGACTCAGTGACTTTTTATTTCAAAACAAAATAAGTAAGCTGCCTATAATGTGCAGAGCTTGGCAACAGGAAAATATGCAGGCACTGGGTCACTCAGTGCAGCTCCCTACTGTTGACAGTGTTGGGGGGAATAACCCATTTCAGAAGGTGACAAAGTGCTGCTTTTGTCCTAAGTTTAAAGTACTTTTCCTTTTGGGGCTCTGTTGTGGTAGGGAAGGTTAAATTATATTTTCCTGATTGCAGTATGTTGCTAAAGCAGAGCAACTGGACTATTCCCCCTGGACACACATTGTGCAATCATTTATGGAAAGGCTCACTTGGTCAAAATTCCTTTTAGCCTAAAGTATATGTTTCTGACTCAAACCTAGCACAAGTCAAAGAATACTAATTAAAGGGTACTGGAAAGTGATCTACGAACTGCAGGCAAAGGTGTTGCATCTGTTTGTGACTGATGCCATCCCACTCTGTTTGGTAGCCTCATTTGCTTGAGCACATTCACTTCCTGGCACCTTTGCAGATTCTGCAGTGGTTTTTAATAAAAGCTTTTTGTGTACCTTTTATTATTATGAGACTGCTACTGCTCCAGAAAAGAGACAGCAGGCGGAGGGACTTGATGCTGAGAAACTTGAAATACCACAAAGACATTTTCTGCTGCTGTTTTGGGTTATTTTTAAACCACTCTGAGACAGGGAGTTTTCCATCTGAGATGTGCAGGGAATAACTCATCTTGTGTCTGTTTGGGGACTGGATGACCTGGCAGAGGAGCTTCTGAGAGCCACCTCCTTGATACTTGCTTTCCTTATATCGGAGGAAACCCCAGCTCAGGCTCAGTGTTCACTGGACGTGTAAGCAGATTGCTTTCATGTGTTGGAGCAGAACAGATGCAGCAGTGATTAATTGACCACTCAGGGTGAAGTTTGTAGCTGAATCATAAGCCCCTGATGAATGGCATTTTGGATTTCCTTTTTTGAAGCTCACCAGGATGGGGTTGTTCCTCCTGTCATATCACAGACAGCGTTGAAGTTCTGCATGTGGGAGTGCAAAACTGGCACCAAGTTTGCTTTTGCACTTATTCCTGTACACACAGGGGTAACTTTTGCTGTCTCTGTTGGTGTCATTTGCAGACACACCTAACAAAATGTCCCAATCAAAACTCAGTTTGGTGCCCTGTAGCATCATTCCACTGACCTCTTGGTTGCCCTACTGTGGCTTGCAGTAGCTGTAGGAGAGAATGGTGAACTAGGCAGAGTGAAATGATGTAAGCAGGCATCTGAGGAAAGTTAATATTCTGAATATACTGGAACATTTCAGAACAACATTGAGTAGTTCCAAGTGAGGGTAGAAAACGATGTCACTGTGATCTAGTATCAGTTTGGGATGTAAGTTCTACCCCTTAAGATGTATAAAACCAGTTCCTGGTGATCTTGTCAGCCTCCCTAAGACACTGACACTCTATATGAAAGTTTTAGTCCAGGCTGTAGTGGGGTGTTTGAATTGCAGGGGAAAAGGTGCAAAAACTATTTTATAAAAGTGCATGTTTGTTGCACTTTCAGTGTTTCCCACTAAATATAGAGTTTTAGCAATATTATTTTTGGCAGAGGACGAATGGGAAGAAATTTTTTGGTGTGTTTGCTCTGCAACAATTTAGAAGTTATATATATTTCTCTTACCAGTGTTCCTTGCGTTGGATAAATTTCCTGGGCTGCTCAGCAGTTCCCTCCACAAACCCCCATAAAATCTATCTTGCAATTAGTGTGCCTCTATAAATAAGATACATCAGTACCTTTTCCTTAGTTGGTTATGAGTCAGAGATGAAACTCTTTACACCATCTTCACAGAAGAGTTAATGTTAATTTGTCACTGTGAGCTCCCTTTCTCTGTGTAGACCTCAAACAAAATCACTTTGTTTTGAGAGTCAGGGTTGGTGATCTGCAGTCCTGGGTGCTCTTCAGTCTTCTGAAGTCCTTTCTCCTCTGCTGGTGCATGAGCACATTGTTTCCCTCTCCCAGTTTGTTTGCAGGAGGATTTACCATGCTTGCCTGTTGCCTGGGACAGCTGAAGATTTATTTCCACATTTCCTCTGCCCCTGAAGCCATGGGCTGAATGAGCCTTGAATCAGCTTTTGAACTGTCCAGATTTACAGTGCAAGTGTTAAGGGCAAACAAAAACCTGTAGCAGTTTTCTTTAAAAGTCAAGCCTCCAGCTTGGAGTTAAAATTCACAAACATGTCAGCCATCCTCATACGCTGAGTAAACTGGACCACAGGAGGTGTAATTTCATCAGTGAAGCCAAACTGTGTCATCCTTGCACATGAGAAATAGTAACTTTGCACTTCATTCTATGAGCTCAAAAGTGGCTGCTGCTTTGATCTTGTTCAGCTCAGAAGGCAGGTGATGTGTCTGGAGAGGGCTCAGTGAAAAGGATATTCCATGATTGTTTTCTCTGTGGGTGTTTCAGGGTGGGTTTGAGGGGTTTTTGGGGTGGTTTGGTTTAGTTTTGATTTTTGTTATTGTGGTGGTTTGTTTGGGTGTGGGTTTTTGTTTGTTGGCTTGTTTTTGTTTTTATAAATGTTATCATTTCTGCTTGAATTTCCAGTAGGAAATTTAAGAGGAGTCATTTTAGAAGTACTAAGCCTCTGGCCTTTATCACTGCGTCCATGAATTTGTGTAATTTCCAAAGCATTTTTAAGCTCTTGTGGCCTAAAGAAGTCAAATAAGAAACAGAACATAATTCAGTACAATTCCAAACTTCATACTGTCAATTCAAAGAAGGCAAGGGGTTAACACTGTAAAAAGTGGTGTATAAAATGCAATTTAAGTATTTTCCTGCTCTTTAGTGTAGTGCATACATCCCTTTCTGACTGTCATGTTTCCCCAGTTTCTTTGGGACTGTTATTGCCAAAATAGAATTCTGCTAGGAGAAGCAGGTGGTGGGAGAAGCTCAATGCAACAACACAGAAGAGCCACACAAGCCTTAAGCTTTCTTATTTCCCATTCATTTGCTACTTAGTGACCTTGATCTTCTGCATCTTTGGAGATGGGTCCGTCATATCCTGGACATCAAATGTGTGAACAGGAGCTAAAAAATAAAACTAGATGCTAAATAAGCTTTTAGTCTTGTTTGGTGTTGTCTGTTTGATTTTTGACACACAAGGCCTGCTAGTCTAACTAATGTGCAGATGAATCTTAATCTTAAAATACTCATTAGGAAGTTTTTTATGGTTAATCCATTTTCACAAAGATTTTATTGTGTTTTTTAAAATTTCTTCTGCCTAGTCTTCTCCCCAAATGTTATTTTCATTAATTGTTTTTATATTTCTAGTAACTCTTGTTCTTTTTTTTTTTCCCCTTCTCATGTCCATTTCTTTACTCAACATAATCCAAAGCAAGGCAATAGTGGCATTTGTTCTGTACCAGAAAACTCAGAAATTGAGAATTTAAGAGTAGTATAATAAGAACTGAGTTCACTCCCCCCCCCGTGTGTTTTCTTTCCCTTTACTCCCTGCTGTTTCTAGTCTACCTATAGTGCTCTTTTCACCCTTGGGAAAATGTAACATACTTTGTTTCCCTGTAAAATTTGTCATAGTGACCTTCTAGCACTGTGTGGATTAGAAGCCCTTTTGGATCCATAGTGATCTAAGAAGTGTAAATGTTGAATGTTTCTATGGTACGTTCTGTCTTACCTAAAACCCCTCAGATTTTCATAAATCTATTTTTGGGCATTTTCTTACTAAGCCAATATTTTCATGACTCTTTTTTTTTTTTTCCCTACTGCTGTATAATTTGCTTTAAAAACCTGCAAAGATGATAGTACTATCTTCACTCTATAAGCTGCTGACCAATTGATGAATTAACACAAGTAATTAGATTGTGAACAGCTTTTCCTCCTATAACTTTTCAGTTTTTTTCCAAATCCATCTCAATGTTATATGGTAATGCTGTTTTGCTGTCTCTTGACTTTGTTTTAGCAGTGGGACTAGCATCTCAAACTAAACCAAATGACACACTTTCAAGTTGATAAAATCACTTCTAGCCATCATTATTATGACTTTGTGAGCAGATGTAGCTAAGTAGACATTATCCTTGTGCTAACAGAAAGTGTAAATTTCCCATTGTTCAAGTAAGATACAATTTATCATTCTTTATCAGGACCCTATGGATTGTGCTGAAACACTCATTGGCATTTCATTAACTTTGTAATTAAGGGTGAAATCAAATAGCTTAATTATTTTACTGAAGTCTGAAAAGAAGCACTTAATGAAGATTTCCAGTACCCAATTCCCTTGAAGTGAGTTATGACATATCTGGCATGAAAACCTTCACACTTCATCCAGCTTTCATCTGGCAGTGCCCTATCACCTTCCAGTGAATGGTGCCAGTTCACCACTTCCCCAAAAGCAGGATTTGTACATACACAGTCACTGTTCTACAGGAGTCTCAATCTTATACTCACACTTTTCTTGTAACCTCTTTTCTCTTGGAGACTGTCCCAGCCTACAAGCTACACAAAATCTCCCTAGTTAGTATCTCTCCAACTATAAGAGATCTTTTTGTTCTTAGTTAATTTTCTTTAAAATCATAGCTAAAAGATAATTTCTCAAAACCATAGCTTAAAAAGGCATTTTCTCTTTTTGAAATCTAATTCTGGAGGAGTTTGGACTCTGTAGTTCAAGCAGGGATTGTAATCCACATAATAAAAACATCTGCATGTTATGTCCAATTGATTAATTAGCTGAAAAGATCCTTGGGATGAAGCAGTCTTGGCTGACAGATAAAATCCTCCAATTTATGCATATCTCAAGGGATTGGGTGAGTTCACTTATTATCCTCATTTCTTAGCATTTATTCTCATTAATAAAAGCTTGGGCTGCTTTCTACCTGCCTAGAATACAACCTGTGCATAAGGTGGCACTCGGGTGTTTAAGCTGGATACGTGCACCTTATTCTCTGTGCCAGCATTTTTTGAAGTATGTTTCAAGTGTTTTAACCACCTAACACTTGATAATGCATTATTTGTATTTTCATTTAGTGAGGTTATTTAGGCATAAATTACAGGCTGGTATGGTTAAAAGGCTTATAGGACGTCACAGGATTAGCCAGCAAGCGGTGAATGACAGCAGCATTCACTTCAGCTGTGGCTCAAATAAAGTTGGTTTCCTAAGGCAAAGACTCATGAGTCTTCCAAATCCAGACAAAAATGTGCTGGGAATAAGAGGGATCCAACTCTATTGAATTTTGTTGAATCCACTTTCAGATCTGGTTCTGCTGTATTTTCTAAGCACTTCTGTGCTAATAGCTGTGTTCTGTCAGACAGGGGAACTAATATCAACTTTATTTTACAGAGAAAGATCTGAGCTTCCAAGAGGGTGACTGTCAAGGTCATGCAGGCAGCTTGTATGCTAGAAAGTAAAACTTTGGGTGCTTTTTCTTTGAGGTTTGGGGGGTTTTTTTAATTTCTATTTTTTTAGTAGGCACAAAGCAGTCTTCCATTTCCCAAAACCTGAGGTCACTGTCCTTGAGGTGCTTTCTTCAGCCCCCATAAATCAGCAGCCTGGCCAGCTCCTCTCTCTGAGAGAGCTCTCACTAGAGGTGAGTCTCCTCACTGCTGCCCTGGGCATCCTTGAAGAGCTGGGCCAAAATCCAGGTGCCTGCCTGAGTGTGGCCTTTGACAGCAGTGGTGCCTTGCAGTTCCAAGCATGCCCTGGGCATCCTTGGGGTGTACTCTTTGCATCTTTAGAAATGTGTTTATTCAAGTCTCTATAGAACATAGAGAAGTGGGAGTTTCTTTGAACCAGTTGCTTCTGGTTCAAAACCAGGCATTGCCCAAGTGCAGCATTCCTGTTCCCACAGCTTCCCAAAGGCAGCATTATAAACCTTCAGAGGTTTCTCAGTTGTGGAGGGGGAGTCTGGAGAGTCACATGGTGGTGTACAGTACAGGAGCTTTGCATGCACACAGAAACCCTGCTTTTACTGCATCAGAAAAAAAAAAAATCCCTAAGGTCACACAACTGTGGCCTCCATCCTTGAGCATTTCTTAAAAATCACTCCAAAATAAACAACTTTTTAAACCTGGTTTGTTAGCTTGTGAGCAGGAGACAAACAGTGCACTATGTGCTGCCCTTTGGACAACATATGATGTGTTCAGAGTAGTTTCTGTCTTGAAGATTTAAAAGATTATTTTTCTTTTAGCCACATAATGTGAAAACTAAAGCATGTTGCTGGCTGGGCCTCAGCAACCAGAATTCAAAAAAATCTCTCGCAAGTTCAGGGGAAGAATATTTACAAATGTGTGAGACATCTCTGGTTTTTATGTTGGCCTGAGAAGATTCAGTCTTATTTGGCTAATTGCATTTCAAATTTAACTTAATTTTTAGAACAGATTCTGTATTTTTCTTTCGGGAAAGAAATGCTAGTACCATATAAAATACACTGTTTTTTCTTGGAGAGTTCTTCTGGGTTTTATGTGAAAGAAATCAGACTGCCTTAAAATGCTGATCTTTATTACAGTGAAGCATGCTGCTAGGAATACTGGGAAAGGTTAAAAACAGCAGTCTTGAGGCAAGCTGCTGATTGTTCATATTTGTGCAGAAAAAATATGGTTCCTTATTTACTAGATGCTTGATCTGTTCATCCCAGTAAAAGATCCTCCTGCAGGCCTTAATACTGCCGCTATTTTACCTCCCATAATGAATATTCAAAAGCTGCAGTCATTGAGGACTCAGGTGGCAAAAATAGTAAGATGATTGAAGCAAGTCTTGACATAAAAGCCTAAAAGTACATTTCCAACTCCATGGAAATAGTGCCGATTTCCCTTTCTGACCACGTAAATGAACAGTGCCAGAAAATCTCCCATGAATTAAATGCCTGTTTCACACACCAGTGTGATTGCATCTTTCTTTCTGTGTGATGTCTTGCAATAAGTATGTTAAAAAAAAAAAAGGGGAAAAAAATACAACAGGGCTTTCTGTAATCCTCTCTCACAATATGTATTGGAATTGAAAAATTGGTATAAAGGACACACTGTTAAGATATGGCAATGCATGCATTGTTTTCTACATAATGCAGTCAGAGTCTCCACGGCAAAAAGAAATTTTTATTTTATTTTTTTTGTCACCATCAGCAGTTAACCTAAAGTAGGAGCTGCTCCATTTCATTATAGGTTAAATGGCTTACTATAGAAAACTAGCTGAGAGACATACAACACTAACGCTGCATTTTTTAAATAGGTTTTAAAAACGTGCTTGAAGATCTGTGAAGAAAAAACAATGCAGCATATGTTATTGTTCTGGAATTTTTTTTAATAGAAAGCGCTCCTTTTCAGCATTCCCCCTTCAGTGGAGTCACTTAGACACTTCCAGCTGGTGGCAGGGGATACAGCCATAATACAGCTTTCTCTGTCCCAGCTGTCTTTTTCATTACGTTAAATGCATTACGATGGCTGCACTGCTTTGCAAAGGTTCAGGTGCAGAAAGGTATAGGAAGAAATCTGCAACTATGTGTTTTTGTAGTGACTGCAAGCTTCTGCGAGATCTCTGAATCCTGAATGTGTTCCTGGCTCTGGTCACAGATCTCCTTCCAATCACTGGAACATTTGCTGTAAGGGCTGGCTAAAGGTGCCCGAGGAAATCACCTTTTACAAGGGAGCATTGTTGTAAAGGATTTTTAATGCATTATGGCTCACGCAGCATCACAGTTAAAGAAAAACAGGGATTTAGAAATAAATGCTGAGGAAGAAACTGAGAAAAAAAGAAAACACAGGAAAAGATCCCGGGATCGGAAGAAAAAGGTATCTAGATCTGTGCCAAATTCTGAACAGGGATTCTTTTGTTTTAATTTTCTTACCTTGCAATTGAAGTATTAAAAGCTTGTTCTTGCCTGTAACTTGGTAGCTGTCGGAGTAATTTGTTAACATTGTAAAATATCGTTTGTAACCACGGCTGTGGGGTTTGCAAAGCAATTGAATGTTTAATTGGATATTAGTTGATTGCAGTGATGATGCAGAAGGTGTGCATTCATTTCCCACTTATGTTACTGTGATATGCAAACTGTCTGTGAGTTGAAAATAGTTTGTAACCATCATGTGAGGTTTAATGCTGAGCGTTCTCGTAGGTTTAATAGCAAAGCATAGCATAATAGTTTAGTTTAACATACAGGTACTTAAAAAGGATGTGTGTAGAGGCAGATTTTTTTTCTTTGTGTTGGGACTGTGTCACATGTTTGGCTTCTGAAACGTCCATTTTTGGGATAATGTAACAGAAATAAGGTGTTTCAGTGTTTCTCTTTTTTCTTAAAGGTGAGCTGTTTTACAGAATTGAGCTGCAGCAGTCTGTTACTAGCAACTTTCTTTTGTTAGGGAAATACACGGCTGAGAATAACGGAGGCTGGTTTTTCTCTGCTGTAGATTTGTCTTAGCTGCAGAAAACCCTTCAGCAAACTAGGATCTGAAAAATTCAGTAGGCACTGCATTGCTCATTGTTCAGGTCAGGAGCCTCTGTGTGATTCCAGGCTTACTGTCTCTCTCTAAGGTATAAAGCAAAACAGTTATGGTTTGTGGCATAATGACAGATAAAGAGGCCAGCTACTTTGGCAGCTCTGAAGATGTGTCCTTATAAATGACACCTTGTACTCTGCTCCGTAGAAATAAGGCCCTGCCACGGTTTCTTGTCTTTGGCTGTATTTTATGATGTTTTTTTCAAGAACATATCAAGGAGCCAGTTGCCTTTACAGAAACCTGGGCATGTAGTATTTCTGTGTGCCTTTGTGAAATCCCCCTAAGGGGGGAATTGGGTAATCTTCATATGCTCAGAGAAGCAGTGCATGTGCTTCCTAAATGACATGTAGATTTCCTCTAACATATGTGCATCTTTTGGCTGGGCGAGAGTCAGCATTTCTCTGCCCTTTTCTTTTTTTTTTTTCTTTGCCATGGCAGTACTATACATAATGAAAAGCCCTGAGAAACCCACTGCCTTCTGTTCCAGCAAGCACGTTAGGAGACTCTTAACATGCTGCAGTACATTTGCTGCAGCCATCTACACTGGAGGTATTTTTTTCTGTGTGAATGTATAGATCTTCTGAATCATCTTCCAGGATAAAGGGTGGCATGAAGATAAGTTTCTGCCTTTGAGGGGAATTTTGAGGTGCTGCTGTTTGAAACCAGCTTGAAATAGTAATATTTTTCTTGGCTGCTCTTTAGGTTATGTGCAGGCTTGTAATGTTGCTGTCAGGGTGGGTTTCCCCCAGCTGAAAATGCCCTTAGCAGTAAGGAATTAATTACAGGAGCTGTCCCCTCTGCCCAGACTTACCTATAGCTTGTGAGCTAAAATGTATAGTCTCTCAGCTGAATCTACTCATGCTGCAGGAAGCCCACGTTGTACTTGATGTGCTCGAGTTTAACAATAGCATGCCCTACCAGATCCATGCACTGTCTTTGTGTAAGGGAGCTTCCTCACAGCTCAGAATTAGAACAGTATAGAAGGGGTATGGCAGTGAGAGGCTCTTGATTCAGTGAGGTGAGACAATTGCTTTGTGGACAAAAATGCTTTATTGTTTATACAACACTGCTGTAGAGAGGAAATCTCTTAGCAACCAGAGTGGCCCATGGATAAATATCTGCCTATTAATCTCAAATATATGGATTTCTTCAAGTGTTTAATTTCTGCATCTTAAGAATGAGAGAAAATTTTTTGCTCCACTAAATGCTTTTATTTGTGTTCTACCCCCCTGACCCCTTTGTGTCATACTGGAATTTGGTGGCTTATTCCAGTTTCTTTCTGACTTTCCTTAGGACTCTTCAGATTCAGGACAGGTAGAGGCCCTCTCTAGTAGGAGAATGGAGCAAAACCCAGCAATTGCTTCACTGAACTCTCATACATCTGGGCATCATTCTCATATCAAAGACATGGTTTTGTTACCCAGTACATGGGGCGTAGGAAGTCCAATAATTTGGTTTGCCATTTTGTGCTTTCCTGACTATTTAAAACGTTTTCCCCCCAAATTTTCCACTATGAGTAGTGAGTCACTTCTTGTTCCTCTGCACCACCCACAAGCAAGCAGTACTCGGGATTTTTTTGTTGATCACATGATACTGCACAAAGCTTACCCTTTCCTTAAGCAGCATGCAGAAATATCCTTTAGACTCTTCCAATCACATTGGAATAACAAAGAATGCTAATGTTTCTGGATAATTTATACATTAAGGAGCCCAAGGCAACCAATGATTAGAAAGTAAGGCTGGTGGGATCAGCCAGTGTCTTAGTCTTCTATGATACTAGCAAAAGTCATGCTGATTTATGTTCCTGTTTAGTTGGAGGATGGCAGTCTGAGGGTAATATTTCACTGCTTTTGACTGGTTAAGCAATTTACAGTGTAATAACATTCCTGTGAAGGCTTGCTTCAAGACTTGTATGAGAGAAATGACCTTTTTAAAAACACACACAAAACAAACCCCTGTGTTATGTCCCAACCCGTTTAATTTCAAGGTGAGGTATTTTCGAATTGCCGCGCTTAGTTCTTTAGAGAGGCTGTGCTTCTGTGCCCACTCCTTCTCTTTGCTTGCATTCAGGACATTCCAGGCCTTTGCTGAAGGTTCAGGAGGTTCAGGAAAGGGATAGGGCCAGCAGGTGAAGGATCTTCATTATACAGCTTTCCCACTTACTCTGTTCAAGTTTATATTACAGCTTCGTACAGTTCTGCCTCTGGATGGTTGTGCAGTGTCCTACACTGAAAATAGTTTGAGTACATCCAAGGGCAGACCTGGGCCTTTAATGGTATCACAGAACAAGCTAAGCCACTCTTTTAAAAAGAAGTGATTGATAGGATAGCTTGCTCGATACTTGCTAGTGCAGCTCTGTCGTGCATAGTTTGGTTTGTGAAAACTAGAAATTATTTATCCTGTAATAATTTCAGGACAGAAAAGTTGCTTAGTCAGTGCCTTTCCTAAAGTAAAGGTGAAATCTCTGAAGGGTTTTTGTGTCCTCTGTTCAGTACATATCAGAAGAGAGCAGGTCTTGGTACACAGTCAATGATTAATGTTTTATACAATATTTAGTAGGACTGAAGTGATTTCCATTTGTGTGCAGGGCTCAGGAGCGCTTGTGTTCTTTGGGAACATGGAATAATTTGATCATAATGCACAGCCTGGCTGCTGCTGGCCCTGAGATGTTAAAGGCTGTTGCTGTCACAGCCTCTGCTGCTGCAAACTTGTGGGCAGCAGGGAAAGTAATCCATATCAATGTCACAAATCCTGCTAATTTCATCATAAGGCTCACGGTGTTTGAAGGTTTTACTTAACTCTCAGGTATGCTGGAAAAAACTGCCTTGCAGTTTTCTGATGGAAATAAATTGAAATGCTGTGTCAGGAATAATCAGCCTGTAGGTGTTGCAGCTGTTCATGTGGCTTTGAGGAGCTTGTGCATCTTCTGGGCTGGGCTCTGCTGCCAGCTCCAAGGGCCTGTGAGAGATGTCTCGGGCTGCCCAGCGTAGCAGAGCTGGGAGCACCTCCCAGGGGCAGCGGGACCCCGGGAGGGCATCATCACATCCTCACTGGCAGACTCCCACTTTCTCCTTTCCCTTCACCTCTCTCAGGGCTGTCAAATGTTTTACAGACATGTCTTCAGCCATGTGAAGGTTTTAGTACAAATGTCAATTTTCATATGCAAACAAGTCTACCAGTTACCAGGTAAAGTTTTAAACTCAGATATTAAGTAAAAATCCCTGTTTATTTTTTTTAATAGTAATTTCATTATTTTTAACAAAATCTTGGTTAGAGATGTGTTTCATGGCTTCTGAACAGTTGAACTTGAATGCTGTTGAATGTAGATAGGTTGTGTACAAGTAATTATTCTTTCACTCATTTCTGTTAAAGCACAAACCAGGCAGATGTTGCTCTGACATCTGGGAACATGACCTATGGTAAGTGAAAAGATGGTGCAGATTAAGGGTCTGAAAGAAAAATTGATAAGTCAGTGATCTTTCCTAAGCATGAGGAAAATTTCAGTTATATCCTTGATTTTGGACATGATGCTCTGTCACAGGCAAATCTAATAAAATAGAAAGGTATTTTTGATAGATGTTTGGGGGCACTGGTGGATGGGATATCTTCTGACAATGCTGAATTCATACCAGCATGGAGCTTGGTGGTGAAAGAGTGTTTCTATTCAGCTGGAAAAACAATTCCTTCTTTGAAGATGACCCCCAAATGAATGAAGCTATTCCATTGTATTGTGTGGGGAGCACTACAGCATCATTTGAAGTGGGCACTGCTCAGCGTTACTTGGTTGTTTATAAACCCAGAACAGATTTTGCACTGTTACAATTTTATTTAGTCAGGTTTAGAACATTTACCTTTTCCTTTTCACCTTCTTGCTGCCTCGGGGTTGTGCTGTCACAAGAGATGGCCATTAGTCACTATGCAAGTGTCACTTTGGGTTATAGCCTGTGTTGTGCCAAATGCTTCCAGCTCGTGGTGGGAGGGGATGGGCAAGAGCAGGGAGGACCAACCATGGGCAGTCTCACTGTTGGAGGGGGGTGGCTCCATGACTGGATTTGCAGCTGGACTCTCAGGCAGTGGAAATCAATGCTATTGCTACTGCCTGGTTGGTTATTAACACAGAGTCTTCTATCCTTCTGGTTTTTCTACCCAGGCTGGGTTGGTTTTTGGTGGGCTTTATGTTTGTTTTTTTCTATTGAGAATTGAAGGAAGGGGAAAATGGGATGGTCTTGAAACAAAAGAATGTTCAAAGATGGTTAGTGAACAGTGACTTAAGAAGAAAAAAAATTCTTATATGATTATGAGCGTATGTATATTCAACCCTGTGCCAAAAGTCGCTCTGCTAATTTCAAGCACTTAACTTGGCTAAATTGATGGCTTCAGGATAAGTGATGCATACTTTGATGCTATTCCCTTTGGGTGTTTACTTAGTATTTGTTACTGCGAGCCAAAATACTTGTCAGCTAGTGGAACTGACTGAGCACCTGCTAAAATTGAGTGTTAGACTCAGAACTAGTTTGACTGGAACAGGGGACTGGGAGGAGGAGGTGGGTTGAGAACTGGGCTCTGGGTGGATGTAATGGAACATGTGTGGACACAGGAACGAAATAGAGGGAATGTAAAGTGAGTTGTAAGTTGTATTAAAAAGAAAAATTACTTCTTAGACAAAGCCCAATGTATTCTCACAGTGATTTGCCTGAAGTCCAGGCAATGAAAGGCTGGATTTGTTGCTATTCAGAAATTTGTGCGGCTGTTTAGGCCACTGTTAGAGTGGTATCAGGGATTTTCTGGCTGAGGAGTGGGACAAGGGCAGAGGTGCCTTGTGAGGGCAGAGCATGGGGCCTCCAGGCTTTGATGGGCTCCAGTGCTCCTGTCCAGCTGGAAACCCCTTCAAGCCTTTTAGCACTCTACAGAATGATCCCCTCCTGTTAGACTGGGACATGCTGGGGGGCACTTCAGGGGATGAGCTCAACAGAGGTGGCACAGCTGCCCCACATTGTTCCTCCCTTCAGTTACCTACCCAGGCTATACACCTGTATTTTAAGGCCAAGACTATAGGTGCCTTCAGAGGGTAACTCAGTGTGTGTGAGGCAGGTTAAAGGAATGCCCTCGTTTTCAAGGCATTGAGTGTTCTCCAGTCTTGCAGGCTCTGGTATCTCTGGTGGATTTTGGGGCTCGTATAACACTTTAAAAAATCTTTTTCTTGTGTCTGTTGCCTAGTGTGGTATTTTTGTGGAGTTCTGCTTGGTTGGCCAGTGCTCTACAGGGTGGATAATTACTGACCATCATGGAAGAGATCAGCTTCTCTTTTTATTTTTTACACTGTGTGGTGACTTGGAAGGGAAAGTCAACATGATATTTCTTTGGTATTTATTCAAGGAAGACTAATGTAGAAGGGGGAACTAGATTGAAATAAGAAGATTGTCTTGTTAATTGAAAAGAAAATCCACTCTGGGATGTATTTTTTTTTTTTTTATAAATCATAATTTTGCCAATAAGCTGAAAGCTATGACAGTTTAGTAATATGAATTTGTCACATGTAAGATTTATTGCACTGAGATTTACAGTAGCAGTTGCCTTTGTATTGTGTACTAGATCTAAAACTTTGTTTTGCCTTTTTGGTTGCAGAAAGACAGGACATGTACAGGACTTGTACTTCATAGCTGCCTTCATCTGAAAACTTTAGACAACTTGCTATGATTTTGCTTTAAAAACCTGAATTATGTATTTTACCTAACTTTTTTTTGTTGTTGTTCAATAGTGTTCTATTCAGTTTTGGATTTCAGCTTATTGGGCAGCCAAATGATGTGCTATCCCTGTTTATTTATTTACTTTAAACCTCAGTTTGACAATTAATTTTAGCATCTTTTATTTTTTCATTGAAAAATCATTCTGAATTAGAGGGAAGAGTACAAGCTAGAAGGGTTCATTTATGTTTCTGATACCCTAGTCCATATCTATCCAATTGAAATCAATGGGGTTTTATGAAAGAAGTTACATCTTGATAAAAGTGGTGGTGTCCACATCCTCTGTTGCTCAGTGATTGCTCATGAGTGCAAGCAGGAAATGAAGGTCTGTACCTGAACAGGTATCTACTGCCCTGTCATGGCAAGTTACCCAGACACGAGGTCTCCATTTATTTCATGGAGCCTGCTGGAGCTACCTCAACAATATCTCTACCAGAGGTGTTAAGCCTGGTGTCTCTGGTCACCCCATCTCTACCAGGAGCCAGTCAGGCTCCCAGCTGTGCCTGGTGCTTCACCAGTTAAATTCATAATTTAAAATACAAAGAAAAACCCCACTGTGATCTTGTCACTTGCTTCCCTTGTGAAGAAAGAGACACCTGGTCTAGAGGAAGGTCTTCCTGCCCATGGCAGGGAGGTTAGAACTGGGTGACATTTATTATATTTCCAACCCAAGCCATTCTATGAATTGCATTCATGTATTCCACACTCATTTGTAATAACATTTATGTACAAATGCATGGATGAGATAAAGCCATATGTCAATTGTTTGTATTTTTGAAAGCAGCAAAGTATATATGATTTTTCTGTGAAATCCTGTCAGCTTAGCTCCAGGCCTGTCCTTAACCCTCTGGCTACTGCCTCTTGAACTAAGGTGCCTTTAAGTACCCAGGCTCTGCTGGGGAAAGAGAGGAGGACACAGGTAGTTGAATTGTGAGTGCCAGGAAAGGATTTCCCTGAGCTGCTGAAGTGGCTGTTTTTGCATTATTGTGTTTTCAAAGCAGATCCTTGAGCTCTGATAGACTATGGGCCACTGGTAACTGATACAAATCCAAGTACTTGCATGGTTCCCTTAGGGTGAGGAGAAACACAAGTACCCCTCTGCACTAATGATCGTGTGGTCTGTCCAGCTGGGGATGGTGCTGTGGTGCACAGCTGCTTGTGTGGCATCCTTGTGCTCTCATCAGCCTTGTGCCTCTTCAGTACCAATCCTACTGCCCTCTTTAAGTACAGGATTTACACACAGCAAGCACCTGTAATGCACGTAGGGCACGGGTTTGTGTGTGCAGGGCAGGGGCTGGGGGCCAGGGGCTTGGTTGGGACTCCCCACCTGTGTGTTTTGTGCCAGTGCATCCACAGCCCTGAGCCAGGCTCTCCAGAGTGTCCCTGCTTCCCACAGTGATCTCCTTCTGTGTTAGGGACCGCTTACCCTGGGAGAGGTGGCATGGTGCTGCAGGGGGTTTAATTCCACAGGAGGAGTGTTCCCTTTACGGTGGCTCCAGGAAAGCCTGGCTCAGCCCAAGGCCAGAGCTGTTGGCCAGGCTGGGTCCTTAGGGAGAAGCTGTCCACAAAGTTCTTAATGGTGTTTTCAGAACTTCCATGGCTGTGTATAAATATTTTTTCCTTCATTTCTGTAATTTACAGTGTGATCCTGTTTCATTGCTGTCATTGATTCCTAAAGGAATTATAAATCCTGTTTTTAATGAATAGACAATTTGAAAAGAACAAGTTGTTAGATCAAAAAGTTTAATGGTCTTTTAAAAATTGTCTCTTTTCCTTTAAAATTCTACAAATTAAGGTATCACCAGAAATTTCTGCATCACATTTTGAGTTCACAAAGCTCAGAACAATTCACAAGTCAGTGTGGTTGTTGATAGCTGACCTTTCAGTTAGAGCACCCTTGTTTGCATAGTTTCCTTAAAGGCAGTATAATAAAGAGAAACCATGTGACACTTTCCTGCCTGTACCCTCTAATAAATGCTGCTTTTACCTGCCCTGTTTGTTGTTGTTAGAAGATAGTTATGGAACTCACTTTCTGTTCAGCACACTGGTTCATTTTCTGGTGAATTGTAAATGTCAGGATGCAGAAAAACTTCATCTTGACTTCCTTTAGTTAAACAAGATTTTCACAGGTAGCTGCACTGTCGTCCTTCCCTGTGTTCTCTCCAGATGGGTGAACTCGAGGACGTTCTCTGGGAACTTGTAGAAAAACAGAGTTGTGCAATATCCATTGGTTAGGTGTACCTTCTGCTCCCCAAAATGAACTTATGGAGCAAAGGTGGAACTGAGGTACTGACTGTTGTTAGTTATAGTCATTTTTCCAGCATTGAATCAGTGTCTTACAAATACAGGCATTTAGAGCTTTAGATGAAATTCCTTCATAGGTTGAATAATTTTGTTTTCTCCCACACAGCTTTTTTTCTTTCTCCCATAACTGCATTACCACTCCTTCTGGACTCTACTAGGGATCTCTGAAACTGCAATCATTTCCCTTTCATTAATTACTGGCTTAATGGTGAGCATTTGCAGCCATCCCAACAGCTGAATGTACCTTTGGCCCATGAGGAAACAGCGGTGTCTGAGTGCTCTCAGTAGCCTGTTCTCCTGCTCCCTTGGGATTTGTATGAATCTGGCAGTCACCTCTGGTGCTGAGGCCAATGTTTTCATGCTCAGACTGTAGGAAGAATGAAGGCAGATATTATTCCCAGACAGATTGCTGGCTAGACCCTGAAGCACAGGTGGACAAGCCGAGCCAGGGTGCTCGCTGTGCCTGAGGGGACAGATCTCCCCAGAGGAGAGGGATGTGCACCATGGTGCAGCAAGTCAGAAACGAGGCTCAATCTGTGTGTGAGTAAATGCACCATTCTCCTGAAGGGCTGAGGAAGCCTCTCTCAGAACAGGCCTTTATTTTGGCCAGGTAGTAGCAGACAGTATGTTCTGGAGGGTGGCAGTGGATGGCTTCTACAAAACAAAACTCCAGAAAGTTACAACATCACATAGTGAAATATTGCTGAGAAGTGGGTGGCAAAGGTTTCCTCTATTACATTTTTACCATCTAAGCAGAAAAAACATCTTCAAGGAGAATTGGTGAACGCACTGGATACCTGCAGTCCTAGTTTTTCTTGCCACTTGATTTAATATGAAACCACCACCACTTTGAAGCTGTTAAACATCAAAATTCTGATAACTAAAGGCTGCTGTTTTTCTACCAGTCTGAAAAGATTAAAAAGCTGTTGAGAGGAAAACATGTCTCATGACAGTGGGTGCACAATCGAAGTTTCTAAGTAGGGCAGCCTGAGGAGCAGCCAACGCTTTTTAACAGTTATGGGAAAGTGTATGTTTTTTGATGTTTCTATCTGATATCTTTCTGTCTACCTTTTTTTGTACTATCAGACTGTCTGTTTATGCTCAAAGAAGGCTTAATAAATGTTTTGCACACTCAGCACACACTGCCCACATTAAAGAGGAAAAGTATGCAAACTTCCAAGTCATCCAAGCAACAAAAGAATAGGGGGTTCACCACTGACTCTTCCTGTTTGATCTTAAGCAGTTTATTTAATTGCTGGGGTTTGTGTCTGTGAAGTATCTCCATGTTTTTGTTCATGTACATTTTAAGGATCTCTTTTCAAATGTCAAGCACTGGCTATTTTTCTGTTCTTGATATAGAATATATTTTGCATGTCTTGCCTAAGGTTCATGGCTGCAAAATAACATTTGGGCAGGGTTTAGAGTTTTTTAACGACCTCTGAGCTGCTGAGTGACCTATTGGCTGTGTTCACAGCTCTCAGGAACATTTTAGCTGGTGTCTTCCCATAATTCTGGAGGAGAAATACATTTTCTAAAGAATTTAGTGCTTTTTAGAAAGCTTTTGGTGGAGAGGAAGCATGCATGGCAGCAGTTTTAATTATGGTTCTTGGTATTCAGTATAAATATTCAATTTACTGATTTTTTTTGATTAATTTTTTTAAATATTATACCAAGTCTTTGATTAAAGGCTGTTTTAGAAGGACTTACCATATTAGGTAAGTTGCAGATAGAAACTCATATTGTTTATGAAGATTTTATAAAACTCTTTAGAATTTTTTCTGTTTCCCATCCAATATACAGCAAAGTTATCCAAATCCTGGTTTTAGAAGTGCTTGAGTTTTATCTAAACCAGCCAAATGTAGTGTATTTTATAATGTTTTGTGTATCTTCGTGTTGGCCTACGTGCTTGTTATCCTTGAAGCTAAACTCACTGAATTGTGGTCAAGTCAGAGGTCCAATTAGCAGAACCACTGAACATATGCAATAAATTCAGCTTGAAAGGCCACATGCACAATCTGCCTTGGGTTGGAAAGCCAAGAGATGCTGTGACCAAACAAGATCCTCAGGGAGGCTGTTCAAAATTGTAGCCCTTTGTTCCCAACGGCAAAGCTGCCCCTTTCTCCTTGTTTACTACCAAATGCAAATGAGCAAACAAGGCTGGAGCACTTTTAAAACTAGGCAGTTTGAAGGAAGATGAGAAAAAAGGAATGAAAGGATTGGAAAGAACCTTGATGTTGAAATGGAAGCAGTGTTTTGATGGGAACAACAATGGCAGAGAGGGAAGGAGTGATTGAGGCAGCTGACCCAGAAGTTTGGGATTATTTTGGCTGTAACTAGTTGCTGGAAGATGAACTCCTCTTTCTGAGGAGCTCCTTATTGACTCACAATGTTTCCCCAATGCCAACTCAGTAGATGAAGCCTGGAGAGAAGGAAGCAGAACAGGAAGGACAAAGTCAGCAAAAATTCATCCTCTGCTGGGGCCTGGATTCCCAACCCTGCAGAGTTCAGGGAGGGCTGCAGTTCCTCCAGGACAGTGCCAGCAGGCTCTCTGGGCAGCAGGGGTGATCCTTGGCTGAGTAGGATGGCCAGGGGGACGTCTGTCTCCCATGAGAGCATCCTCTGTACTGCAAGGGAGCAAGCAGGGAGCTGTCTGCAGGGCTGCTGCTCTGAGTGCATGGCTGCTGGGGGACTGCAGTGGTGCTTGTGAACCACCCCCTGCCCAGGCAGAGCTGCTGCCTTGGCTGGGGGAGGGATTCAAGTCTCAAGGAAGGCAAAATGACAAAAAACCCTCTAGCTGTGTATAGCAGGGTGAGAAATTTAATTGTTTGGAGGACATCCAAGCAATTGCATCTGATTAAGTCCTTGAAAAGATAATATCTGTTACCTGGTTGCATGAATTTATACAGGGGGTACAGATAATAGTGCTTTGTCAAGGTCCACATACAAAGAGTTAACCACAAATTAATGGGGGCTTGTCAGATTTAAGATATTTCTGGTACAATGTTGAACAATTAATGTACGCCCACAAAATATGAATTGTTCCCTAAAATTTCAGTCTGCTAACCAAAATATATTCTTTTTAATTCTTAAACTTTAGGGACGAAAATTAAATTCATCTTAATGTCTTTCTGTGTATTTCTTTTTAATTTGCAGTAAAATTTTCTCGCATTTTCTTGACAAGTCAAAATCTGTCCTAGTTTTTGCAAGGCATGCTCTCTGTGCCTGCCTGCCTGTTTGCTAGAAAATAGTTGTCCAAATGAGTTGTCTGAGAAAAGGGCAAAGGTTATATCCCAAAAAGGAGACTAAAGTCACAGAATATATTAATATTCAAACTTTACAATATCTTAAGGAAAGATTGAGGAAATATACGAAAAGGAAAAATGAAACTTGAGGGGAAGCAGGAGGAGATCGGACAAAGCTAGCCAGCAAAATCCCTGCTGGAGCTTCTGGAGGCTTCTGTCTGGTATTTTACAATACAATGGATCCTCCTGTTCATTCAGCTTTGTCTGTTTTAGTTATTCAAAATAGAATTTTTTAATAAACATGTGTGCTCAGTAGTGGTAATTGATTTTGTTAATATCAGTTACTCTTCAGTCCTGTGCCTCTTGGATAGTTTTGTTAATGCAAACATAAATTGAATATATGAAGCCTTATTAACATGAGGGCTGCCAGGAACCAGTTTTATTTTGTAGATAGCCAGTTACTGCAGTCCAATAAATGCCATTGTCCGTAGTTCTTATATTTGACAGTTACAGATTAGGGCTGCATGGCTTTAGGGAGCATTTCCTAGCAGTAAAATTTAGGTTTCACATGTAGTGACCTTATTTTGAGTACATCCTGCTGTTTGGTGAAGAGCCATTGGTGGCTGCTCAGGGGAGGAGTGGTGGCAGGAGAGGACAAGGTCAGAGGTAACTCGGGGGGGTTGTGTTAAGCAGCCTCAGGATGACAAGATGCACGAGTTGCAAATGGCAGACCCAGAATGTTTAGTAGCAGAGCAGTAGCAATGATGCAGGATTTTGGACTTCCCTCTGTAATGAGAAAAGGATGAGCTGTTTTCTGGGAGACTCTCTGGGGAGTCTCCCAGACTTAGGGGAGCAAGCCTGCTCCTTCAGCCTGGCACTGTTCATGTACTGCTGATACTTTAGAGAAAGATTTTCTTCACTTCTGATTATATTAAAAAACATCAGTTTAAAGGATGCTGCAGGTCTCCTTAGTCTGGTTACATTGTACTTGGAATTTTCAAAACCCTTAGAGCCATGAGCCAGGGTATTGTTGCCTTTCCTGAATGATGCTGGGAAAGGCAATGGGAGTGCACATGGGAGTCCACCACTGGCAGCACAGCCTGCAAAATGAGGGGAATTCACCTGTCTCATCAGGAAGGAAGGACTTAAATCTTTCCCTCTAAAAACCTTTGCATTAGAGCAAGGAAAACTTCTCTTTGCTTTTAAAACCCTCTAGCTGCTGAAGATACATGTGCTATTGCAGTTGAAATGCATGGGAGAAAATGATGCTGTGTACTAGGCATAGATTTGGGGTTTCAGAAAAGAAGTAATTTGCAACTAGATAGATTGATCAGCTTTACGTGTTCAGCTGATAGCAAAGAAAAGCTTTGGGCAGCTTCTGGTTTTGAAATACTTTGTTTTTACTTCTACTTTCAGACAGAAAAACATCTGGTGGAAAGGTGCACTGTTGTTTCTCAGAGTTCACAAGTGACTGAGCAAAGTGCATTATATCTTTGCTTTTATTGTCATGGGTCTGGTTAGTCAAAAGTGCCAAATATTCTGGCGCTAATCCAGCTAAGTTCCTAAGCCTGCACTCAAGCCTATTTGTAATTGGGATGAGTACAGAAGGGAGCAGGGTGTGCTTAAAGCTGAGACCAGTCCGGAGTGATGTTTGATTACTTCGTCAGAACAGAGCATTTTCAGGAGGAAAGGTCCATCCCAAAATACTCCGGGTTATCCCAGCTCTCAAGGATGTACATCAGCACCTGAGAGCTGGAACTGACATTATTGACCTTGACCTGATCAATTCAAAACCTTGGTATTCCAAATACATTATTTTCTTCTTAGATGCTTTTTGAAAACTGGTGTTATAAATATTTGTACATTGGTGGTCAAACACTGTGAGAAAACCCTGAAGACATGAACAATGATAAGTGAATTACATATGGCATGGAAGGCCACCTAGCACTAAGTGACAGCTGAAACTGTCATTCTTATTATTAATTTAATCATGCTTATTAAGCAGCTAATTAACTCATTATATGGATAGTGTTACAGAGGCATTAATCCTATATGTAAAGTGTAAGTATAGAAATTCTCCTTTGGGTAGTTATTTGTATGCCACAAACAGCTGTAAATTGGGAAGATACTAGCCAATGCCTAGCAGCTAATTCAGGCCAGTTTTTTCAGCTAAGAGATTCTTAATTTGAAAAATACAGAGTTTAATATGCTCAAAGTCACAAATCTAAGCTCAACAAAGCATTTAAGTCAATAATAATTTAAGTTACCCATTTAAGGTGAACACATTCTGGAAAAGTATGAAGAAACAAACACCAAACTAAACAACCCATAAAATGCTGATTAAGTTCTGAAAATAAAAGTCCCATCACTTGAAAGCTTTGCTTTGGCATGTTGAACCAAAGGATGTTTGTTTGTTTGTTTGGGGTTTTTTTGTGTTTTGAAATGTTTGGGGTTTTTTTGTGTTTTGAAATGTCTTTGCAAGTGTTTTTTGGTACCTGAAAATTTTGATTACAATGTGTCATTTAAATTCAGAGAGGAATTGCTGAAATAATTTCTGTGTAACCTGGTGGGTTTTTTCCCAGATATTTTTAATTTCTCTGAGCTAAGGGGACCTTTTCAATCACTCACACTGCTCTCTTTGTGACAGCCCTTCAAATACATCATGACCTGATAGCAAAATCAGTCTTGTGAAAAGTATTAAGGATCAACTTACCCTAAGTCTGCAAGTGAAATGAAACCTTAGCCCAAGGTGATTGCATTAAGCATGTGCTGTCATTCTTGTCACAGCTGTGTTCTGGAGACTGAAATAAGCAGTAAAATGGTTAAGTATGGGGGATATTCAGAAGTGTGTTCTTGGTGACATTGCACAAGTAGAGCTTGTCTTGTAAAACAGAGGAAATTAATTTTCTTGAGTGTTTTCCCAAATCCAGGGGTGAAACATGAACATCTCCATGATCATTAATACGGGCATTTCACGCTGTGTGCTCTTCTAGCCACTGTTCCGTTCGGCGCGTGCTAATTACAAGTCACTAAAATCAGGGCTGCCTGCTGAACTGGGGTGAATTATGCATCTGGAGGTTCAGGGTCCTTCACCTTCCCAGCCCCTGAGGGGAAGGCTTTGTAAGGAGGTAGATGTCAAGGGGAGGCCAAGGGCCAGAGAAAAACACATCAGTTCTGTAGCATGTCAATTTACATTTGTGTGTTTCCCCTTTTTCAAGATAATACACAATTTTTTTGTCTTTTGAAACCTTTTAGAAACTGATTGGGGTCAATGGAATCAAACTTAAGATGGCAAAGAAGACTGTTTAAAATCACAGCTATTATCTATTTTAATTTTCTCTGCTGGAGTGTACCCCAAAACATTCATTATGTGGAGGGTATAATCTCTGAACAAATGACATGGTGGAATTAATGAACAATTAACGATGATCATACGTTATAAACAGAGCTGATTAGAATTCACACATGCCTGGGTTTTAGAAAGACTCTTTTTTTGACTCTGCTTTGTGTTGCTGAGATAGGACCACACAGCTCTCATTTCTTATTTGTTGTGTGAGCATAACATCATTTCCTCTGAGGTAAGGCTACATCTCTTCGTTTTCATAGCAACCAGACAAAGAATTAATCTAATCTTCAACTTACCGTGTGTGGGGAGGGTAGGGGAGAGGGAAATAATGTGTTTTCCCCACATCCTTTGTCTAGAATGCTTAAGTTATTGACTTCCTCCTATAACCTGGAGACCATTCTCCAATATCCCACGTGTGATAAATCAGAATATTACAAAGCTGGAAGAAAGGGAATATCTGTCGCCAGTAGCTGCAGCTGCATAGCGGTGTGTGCACCATGGAATGCAGTGACTGTGCTGTGCAATTTACTGTCTTCATTAAGTCAGACAAGAGTCAGGTGAACCGTATAAACTCCATCTGAATTCACAGTGGGCTCCCTGCATACTATTTACACTTCTTTCCTCTCACTTTATTTAACTTCCACATGTATGTGTTTAATAAAAGAATACCACTATAAATTAGGATGCTTTCAAAACAATAATGTCAGATACAGTGATTGTGAGTATTTTCAGCCTTAAAGGGAAAGTGCTTCTGGTGTTTTAAAATAGAAGCAGGCCCTGAGCTCTCCTAATGTCATTGGGGACAGGGGAGGATTTGTTTCAGGAGCTGCAGTGCAGCACCAGGCAATGACTGGACGTACAGCTCGATGATTTTGCATCACACAGAGGCACTGGCTTCCCTCTTATCGCCTCACTGCTCTAATCACCCTGAAAAGTGAGACAAAAGAAATGGCCCACTGTATACTGACGTTCATTGTAACAGCAGAAACCCTTCGTTATTTCATCACAATACTTGATGCCTTCAAGGGCAATGTATTTGAAACTAGGAAATTTCACTTGCAGGTAGCAGTCATGCAAAATTTCCATTACATAAGGAGAGGTGGAGTTTTACACGTGTACTCTGAGGCTATTTGGGCTTCTCAAAATATGTATGCTTGAGGGATGCTTAAACAGTAACTTACAGAAGAGTGCTTTAGTCAGAGAGCATTTTGTCTGAATAATTTGGTTACAAGTGATAAAAAGTTGTTTCTGAAGTAGTAACATGCCAATCAGATACAGCACTGTAAGTGGGGGAATGGCTGGTTTGAATTAAACAAAGATGTGGTCAAATGGTACATTTCATATGCCTGGCATGCTTATTGAGTGTTGTCCTCCAGTAGCAATCTGTACTGGTAGGGGCTACCTGCCAAACGGTAAATAACTGGTCTGGAGGGCTTTTAGCGAAATGCTCAGAATTCTGAGACCATTCACGTTCATGAGGTTTACTGTTGGTACTGCAGTATAAAGTATACCTTGGTCTCTCTCTTCTTTGCAAAGGTAAATGTGGGGCATCTGAAATTTTTCTGCACTTTGTGCAGGTAGTCAGCAGTTCTGGGACTGTAGATGCAGTGCCTTTGACCAAAGACTGGCAATGAGGGTAAATTGGCCCCAGCACCCTTGGGGGACTGTGGTGCTCTTTGAAGGTCACAGAGCACAGTCCTCAGCTGACATCATGAAGGGAATACTGTGGAAACCTGGCTGCAGAGAGCTATAGGGTGCCTGGATCACTGTGTTCAAGTGGGAGAGAGCAAATGTAACAGGTTTCAGGTGGAGGTCTAGGGGAGAGCAAAAGCAGATGTACAAAAGGTAACAGGCTTTGTCCTTCTTGGTTCTTTCAGCTTTTCCACAAACTGGAGAAGAGCAGCTCCCTGGGCCTGGAATATCCCCTCCCACATGCTTAGTTTTACAGCTCTTGACTCTGTTGGCTGCCCTGCCTTCAGCAGATTTACAGTCTCTGACAGTGGTTGTCGATGTCAAAACTTGCCATTAGAAAGGATTTTTTTTTTACCTTCAGTAGGAGGGACAGTGAGATTTTGTTCTCCCATCTCACAGTATCAGAGAGTTCCAAGGCAGTGAGATTTGAGAGTTTAACACTCAAGAATGGAAGGCTTATCCTAGTTGGTGTCTGGAGTCCTAGAACTTTATGGTTCGGCAGTGATTTGCTTTTAGCTTTAGAGTTCACTACAGTTCCCTTGCCTCTGTGGTGCATTATGCAGGCATCAGAACTTTAAAGCCCAGTCATCTTTGTTTCCACAAACTTGATTGCAGTTTTGGCCCCAAAAGTAATTGTGAGAGAGCACTGTGAGTTTTCAAAATCTGACTCTAAAGGTTATGCTGCTGTCAAATCTCTGAGCTTTAACGTTAGAATATTTTAATTTCCTCTTAAGAAGAAACTGAAGAAGAGCTGGTTGGTGAAGCTTTTGCTGCACATGAATCATGAGTCACAGCATCAGTAACATCCAAGTGTGTGTGCTAAGGTACAAATGGAGTGCCTGGGAGGGAGCAAAGGCAGGTGTGATCCACTGGTTGCTGGCTGGACAGGGAGTGCTGACTAATCAGGAGGTTTGAGCTCCAGAGGAAGCTACAGGCCCTGTAGATATAACTTCTCCCAGCATTACTGACAAGTGTAGTAGGGCTGAAGACAGACATAGCATCTTGGGACTTCAGGGAAAACAAAGTGAATGCTACCAGAGGCTGACTTTTACCAACGCTTTCCACTTTCCTCCTTCTTTCCTTCATCACACTGAACATATTTTGGGTACCTTTCTATGTAAGAGTTTGCCATATGTTGAACAAGTCCTTTAGGAATGGCTTTCCAAGTGCCAGAAAATGCTCTGCTGTGGCAAATTGACAGGTGGACTAATGCTGTTACCCTTTAATGATGCTTTAACATAGGCAGAGATTTGAAGATGGGCCTTAACAGTGCTACAAGAAAAGAAATAATCGTGAGCAATGGTATAAAAATTCCCCCCCTAGCTCAGTTAGTTTTTATTAAAGCAGAGTTTAGGCCTAATTTGTTTTTATGTTATGTGTGTGTTGACCTGTTTGTTTAAAAGGAGTGCTACAAGATTCAGCTCTGTTAATGGTTAATCTCTTTTGGTTCAGATCTAAATAGTTCCATGATGTATAAAACCTCAAAGAATCAGACCCTAGCGATCAGTTTTGTCCCATTTAATGTTTCAAGGAGGAAGAGTTTAGAGCTTCCCATTTAAACCTAGCGGCAAGCATACACATGGCGAGGAAGAATCAGAACAGCTGAATGCAAAGATTTCCTGTCATTATTTAGAATCAATTGGAATGTGTGATTTCTTTGAGTACGTATATTTTACTTATAAAGCATGTTAGTTGCTTGCAGACAGAAGTCTGTGTATGAAAAAGGATCAATACATTTAATTTCAGTTGCATCCTCTTTTGATAACGAACACTGACATTTCTCCAAGGGAACAAGTGATTCCAGGGTTCCTCAAAGAAGAAAATTGTGTAGGTGGGGTTTTCTTGCAGTATCATAAGAAAGCACCCTTCAAGTGGAAGCTTTTGAGTGTATATATAGCATAGCAGTAAAAGCAGACATATTCCTGTGGGTGAGCAAGTATAAACTCCTAAAGACTACAGAAACTGAAAATGAAAGCGGCAAATTAATCTAGAAACCTTTCTGCTCTGCTCCTTATCTGGCCTCAGGTCTTCACAGTAATTAGAGAAAAGAATGATTTCTGGAGTTTTTTTCTTTGGTTTCTTTAGTTTAGTTAGTTTATTCATTTTCTTTAGTTTAGTTTAGTTAGTTTATTCATTTTATAATGAAAGAGAAAGATCCTGAATTGTCGACTGACACGTGCATTGCACAGATAACGTGTTATTTGTTGCCTGTGGCTTCTCAGGAGACTGAGCAGAAAGTAGGAGTAAGTAGCACATCTTGGGAGACCACTTTGGCTGCAGAACTGTTGTGGAATTCAGCACAAGGCAGTGTTGTGGCTGTTCATTGTTTTGGTTGTTTGGCGTGGTTTTTTTTTTAGGCTAAATTAGTAGAACATTTCTTTACAGGGTTGAGTCTCACTTTTCTTCTTTATGTTAGTGCAATATTCAGTTCTTAATGTCTTAATAAGCATAGGAAGTCTAAGGCAAACCATAATATTTATACTCCTTTTGAGGGCTAGCATTAGCCAGTTTTTTAAAAATGGTGAATATTTTTCATTTTTTACAAATGTCTATTATAATTTGTCTGTGTTTACACTTATTAGTTTGTCCACACACTGAAGTTATTGGGTGCTCTCTATAGTTACTGAAAAATGCCAGTGAAATGACACAGCCACTATGACATAAAAAGAATATTAAATATTTTACAGCACTAGATTACATTTCCCAGCACTTCTTCTGCAGTGATTTCTGCCCTGCTAAAATGAATAGCTCATCAATACCTTAGTAAACATCAACGGCAGCCTGCAGTTATTCTTCCATCATTAAACAATTGACAATACATTCAGTATCCCAGCCCAGCTGATCATGAGATAAAGTGTGACTAAAAAGGAGATCATCTGGTGGATGCTCCAGTGTTTGGTGGGACACAAAGGGCTCCTCTCTCCTCCCCAGCTTGCCCGTGCGGCTCCCACTGCAGTCAGCGGGAGCTGTGCGTGCCTGTTTGAGGCACGTTGCTGTGGCTGAACACTTGCCCCATTTCATCATTGACATGAGCTACGCAATGGGGACGTTCAGGCCAAGCACAGCCACTGCTTGACTGATTGTGCTTTCAGCTGGTTGCAATGTTAGTGCAATTTTAGTGGCTGAGCCTCTTTCACATTTTTGTGGCCCACACAGAGTCCTTACATGGGGTGTCTGTGCATCATTCATGCTTTCTAAGATGACTGAGGATGTTATTAGACATATCCATTAACTATCCAAGAATGATTTTCTTCTTTTCATGATATGACTGCTGTCTTGTGGACACAAGCACCCCGACACGTAAGGCTTACAACTGAAGGTGCAACTTGTGTTGTTCACACCAAACCTTTGTTGGAAGCACTCTCCCTGGGTAGCCAGCAGGTACCACAGCTCCCATGTCCAGGTGCTTCTGGAGCCACTGGATGTGACCTCTGTGAGCTCTCAGAGTGAATGAGAGCTTAATTCTGTTTCTGAATGGGGAAGGGAAGGGAGCTGAGCCTATCAGATATCTTCCATGCTTCTTTCACATACAAAATTCTAGAACTGAGATTAATTAGGACTAATGTCAGGGGGCTGAGAAGCTTCCTTTGGAAGGTTCCTGCTGCCAAATATTTCATTGCTTTTTCATGGATGGAGATATTCTGTAACAGTAATTATTCAAGCCTTGTGTGCTGTTGAATTGTGGCTTTTGCCCTTGTCACACGAGGGGCAGTGGAGATGGCAGTGGCATGTCATGGCCTCTGTGCTAGGCAGGGCTGACCCCTGTTGGCCTCTTGGTTTAAATGTTTCTCTGTATCCCAGTGCCTGGGAGATGAAGAGCTTTGCTTTTTCCTAGCACCCAGCAAGGGTCCAGAGGCCTGTGGCTCACAGGCCAGGCACAGCTGGGAGCACCCATGGATGTCATGGTGTGGGTGTCCAGGCTGCTGAGGACATTTGGAAATACTCAGCCCTCTGGAAAGAGTCAGCTCCCCACATGTGTGTGGGAATTTGTTGCAGCTCTCTTCCCTGCCAGCTCTTTAGTAATGAAAATGCACTGGGCCTGCATCTGCTGCTGCCCTAGAATTGCCTAGAATTGTCCAGAACTTAATTGTCTCCACGTGAAGCCTTTGCTCAAGCTTTCTGTCTGTATTGTAGACTATCTCTCCGTGGCCTTTTATCTGGGCAGATTCTTGTGTTCCTAAAACATGGGTGGAGTTGAGGTGAGAGAGCCACGCTAGGAGCACATCAGCATCCAGAGACAGCAGAGTTTATTCAGGTCCAACCTGCCAGAACCAAAGGTGAAGATAGGTTTATTTTTTTATTAGAAGACTGCTCACTGCAATTGCCAGCTTATTGCAAGTGTTGACATGAACTAAGTTCAGAAGTAGAAATCAGGGACAGAGTACTGTTATGAAACATTTACATCTTTTTTTCTTAGCTGTTATTCTTGTACAGATGTACCTTCATTGTGGTTTTTGTTCAGCATTATCTTTTTAGTGCTTATAAAAGTAGATCAAAACTGGGAAAACTTCTTTCTTATTTAAATATTTGAGCTTTGTGCAACCAACTATACCTTTGCATTCCTGGATCAGTTCAGGTATCATCCAGTGGGGTTTTTTGCACTTTCCTCAGTGGATGGTTCTCAATTCAGGTTGTTATGGGCTGATGGAGCCTTAGCCTTCTGTCTGGAGCCATAAAGAGACTGTGTGGTGTTTGGCACGTCCAGCCTGGAAATGGCTCCTTTGTTATACGGCACACAGATGTAAGAAATCATAGACAAAATGGAGTTAGAGTTTTCATATCCTGAGGGACTAAAGTGTACCTACACAAACCTAACTACTTGAGGGGTACTGATGGCAAGGGGGCCAGTGGCAACGTGGCAGGCTCAGAAAGCTTCAGTTGCCAGCATATGCAAAAAATTGTAAATGTTCTTTTTCCACAAAAGCCAAGCTTTGGCACTCATGCATGTGAATTCTAAATCAATCTGATTGATCAATCTCATAAGTGTGATTCCGGTATGCTCTCTCTTCTTATAAAACAACCTCTGATAGAACTGAAGTGAATAATTCTATATTTGGCAATTATTTATGAACTGCAGATCTCATAAACACAGCAGATGCATTTCCTGGATGGCAGCCATTAGTGCATCTGGGGATTTATTTACTAGTTACTGAAAATACTGGACTGGAAGGGAAAAAGAAAAGATGCTGCCCCTTCTTCCTAATTTTCACTTAATTTCTGAGGTGCTTCGCAGCATTTCTTCCTCAGATTTGTCATGTTAGAAACAACCCTTGACATCTCTCAAATGTTTAGTTGTCTTCCAAAGTAATAGCCTTGTAGGATATGCTGCAGGCCCTGCTCCTCAGAGATTTGTATCTGAAACCATTTAGGGCAGCAACCTCTTAATTTCTTCGAAGAAAAATAAGAAATCCTTGCAAAGGATTCTTAGCTGGTTATTCTTTCTGTGCTGAGTGTGACTAAAAGTAAGAGAGAATTTTTAGAGTAGTTGAAAAGTGAAATTGGATCTGTCTGACGCCTGAAGATTTTCTGTGATCTGCATGAATGTGTAAACCGAGGGCTGTAGTGGAGCCAGGCACAATTCCCGTGTGCCCTGAATGTATCTGCTCTCCTCGGCTGGTGCAGGGCCTCAGCTCACCTGCCAGTCACCCACAAATTACAGCCCCCCCCTGAAATTTTGGGGAGGGTAAACAAACCCCAAACTATTGTTCTGGGATATAATGGAACCCTTGCTGATTTTTGCTGTTTTGCAAATGGAAGTGTACGCTTATTCCTGATTTCAAAACTAAGTAGTAATAAAATGGGGAGAAACACCTGCTCTATACTCATCTTGAGGATTTTGTTACCTCAATGACAAGATGTTACTTTATCTAGATTTCTTTTGGTTTCTTTTGTCTAAAACTTGTCCCAGTATGGGGGAGTGTTAGATACTCTGTTCCTTCTGCCTATTCTCATTGCTCTTTGTCTTCCGTTGTTTTTGTTGGTTGGGGTTTTTTTGGGTTTTTTTTGGTTCTTTTTTCTTTTTCCCTTAATGGCTTTCTTCTGAGAAGATTTCCAGTTGTAATAAGGACAGGCCAAAAGGATGGCATTTGGATTTGTGGGGTTTTTTGCCTTCATGCCTGAGGTGAAACGAGGGATGATTTCAGGCCATTAAACATGCAATAAAGCATGAATATCTTTGGGCTTAGAATTTCCTCTTGCTGGAATTTATAGAGATTCCATTTTAATATGGACTTAGTCTAGGGAAGAGCATGCTCTTTGTGATATAGAGCATTTTGCTTCATGTGTTAGTATTTCAATTGTGAATCTTTATGGCATTGGAATTGAATCCCTCTGACTTCCTCAGGAGGCAATGTCAGAGACAGGGTTTGCAGCATCCGCTTCTGTTCATGGAGTATATTCATCTTTAATGGGAAAGCAAATACTGGGGTGATTTCTTTAGCTGTACATGATCTTATTCCCTCTACACTCTTGCTGTATATTATATTTTATACATAAAGTAGAATAGCTACAAACATACAGTAAAATATATGCCAAGTCAAATGCTCATAGAAGAGCACTTCTAATACACTTATGAGAACATACCTGGTTTTGTGGTAGGCTGTCACACTTGGTATGTCATTGGCATTTTCCATATTGAGGTGAGACCAAAAGAAAAAGCTTAGCTGGGGACTGGAATTTTAGAAGCACAGATAAAAACATTCCACTTCTATACTGATTGCTTCTTATCTTTGTGATAGTTGTGAGCTTTGGTGTCTTTAGTAGTTGAATATTTTTGAAGGTGCTTTTGGCTTAATTTTGTTTTTAAAACAATACTATTTACAAAAAAATCTAAACCGCTTAACTACAAATATTCTACTAGTCATAATAGAGTTTGTCATTTTGAATATGAATTCGTTTCCTGTCTTCAAAAATGTCTTGGGGCTTGTTAATCTACAGTGAGGTTATAAATGTAATTTGTGATAATTTTCCGCTGCTGTTTCTTTCCAAGAAATATCCTAAATTTTCTAAGGGGCCATTAGGGTTGGATGCAAGACTACAGACATAGCAGTAACATATAGCTCTTGGGTACATGCTTCTCTGTTGCCTTTTGTGCAAGAAAACAGCATTGAGATGCAGCCTTCCAAAGAGAACCACGTTTCTAAAAATAGATTAATTGTTTTTAAAAAAATTGTGTGGAAGTGGACTCAAAAAAAGACCCCTTTTCTCTGCCAGTGTGTCTTTATGCATTTCTGTTAACACGGCTCATGTATCGGCTTCCATGTGAGCCCCTAAGCTTGAGGGAGGCACTGCAGAATACTTTACTGGATGTTTTAAATAGCAAAGTGTGTGTAGTGTGTGCTCCTTAGGGCATTCTGTAAGGTAGCAGTCTGCTGTTAAGACACATCTTTGTGTGCTGGCTGTGTGTCTGTCAAAACCAGGCTTTTCCTTGTCGCATGAACTCCCTCCTTCCGTTTCACTGCAGTCTCACAAGTCCAAGTCGCAAGGCCAGGTCTGCAAATAGTCTGTAGTGGAAACTTCTACTGATGCTTCCCTGCCATCACCCAGAACTCACTCTGAGCCTGTAGGTTAATGGCTCTCACTCACTCATCTGTGACCCGTTAGAGGCCCACAGAGTATTTGCTGCTGAGGTGATCTTTCCCTTTTGTTGCTGCTTTAAATGAAAGTAAGTGGAAAATACCAGATATCTGGGAGTTGTTATAAAGTGAGCTGGGTCACACACACAGGAAGATGAGGAATATCTGAACAATAAAAGGAAAGAGGGTCCACAAGATGGTTTCAATGAGGGATTGCCACTGTATGATGGTGAGCTTGAAAAGGATGGATTGCACAAGGGGTGAAGGCAGATCGTGCAATCCCCCATGTTGAAAGCCAGGCCTTGGTGAAAGCTACATTCAACCCCGGACACGTGGGCTGTGGAAATGCAGACCTGGCAGCACGAGTGGTTCTCTTGCCAGGCTCCCCACCTGCTGCCTGTGCTCTGTGCAGCAGCCACTATTGATCCTTCCCACCTGTGCTGGGGCAGCGGGAGCTGTGGGACACAGGTGGGACAGCACGTTTGCTAGAATCCCTCGCTCCACAGTGGCTCTTTGGAAGTCGCTTGCCTCAGTTGATGCTGAGCTTGAGCAGTCTCCCTCAGGTCAGTAGGTCCTGCCTACAAATGTGGGTCATTTGGCAGCTCTTCCTTACTGCTGGTGTCACTAGGGATAACGCCATGACATCAGTAAAATGGCTGCCATCAGCAGGACGCCAACACTGTCAGCTGTAATTAAAGTCTTTGCCCTAAATAATCCCTTTGGGATTCAGGCAGTGGAGGGACTTTCTGCATTCCCCCTGTCTCTGCTGAACTGAGTGTCAGCCCCCAGAAAAACACAGCTTTGTGCCCCTGGTTTGGCAAATGTTTTTGACTCACAGCCCACATGAACAGGGTGTGTCCTTGGCTCTGGAGGGAATCAGTTTAGCCAGGCAAGCCCTGGTGGGATAATCCTTGGATCTGACAGTTTTCTTTATGGAATCAGAAAACATACAGGGATTTTGGAGTGGGTCGCTTCCCATCTGAAGAAGAAGTGAACCAGGTGGACTGTGTGGACTCACACAGTGAAGTGGTCCTTTCTGCTTGGTGCAGTTTCCATCAGATGGAAATCAGGAGCAATAGCAGAAGAGGGCAGTAGTGCTTGTACACACAAGAAACCATCTCAGCCTGATATCTGTTCGTTTCTGGGCCCTAAAACCAGGGCAACTTGGTTTTAAGCTAGGAGGTTTTGTGCGTGTTTTGGATTTTTTTGTACTTTGGTTGAGTTTTGGGTAGTTTTTTATTTTGTTGGTAGGATTTTTGTTTAGAGTCTTGATATAGACAACTTGGCCTCAAAAATGCTCTGACTGGCTGAATCTAATTTTTCAGACACACTTGAGAAATGGTCGTAGCTGTAAATCACAAAAAACCTCAAACCAAACTAAATCAACAAAAAAATAAACTAAAACCCCCAAACCAAGGCAAAGAAACAAGCAAGCCAACAAAAAACCCCTAAACCTCTACACATCTTTACGGTGGGCAAAAGATCCTCTTGGCTACTTTGAGCTCTATTTGGGCAGTTTGTATCCCACCTAAGTCTCTGATCCAGGTGTTTGCTGCTGGCCTTTGCTGTGGCTGCCTCTGGGCTGACACATAAGGGGCAGGAACTCACCACTTCTCCTGCCTTTTGTGTAGTCACCAAGAAGTGACCTCAGTCTGAAGTCATGTTGCTCCTATCCCTCACACCATACAAATTGTAGCATGGGAAGAAATGGTATTTTTCTTTGTTCTTGCCCAGTTGCTCACCAGTGGAAAGGGACCTCTTCAGCCAGCTGGAGTTAAAAGTTCCTTTTCCTGGAGGAAAGCATTGTGAGGAAGTGCCACCACAGAAATGGGAAACTGGGTCCTGGCAGCTCTCTGGTGTCTGCAGGTGGTGGCTCTGGCAGCTGCTGTGCTGTTCTGTTCTTTAGAGAAGGCTCTCTGAATCTCAGTCTCCAGAGATACTTTGTGTCAAAACCTGATTTATGCTATTAGCTTAATTTTGAACAGCATATTCCTCTTGCCAAAGCTGTGAGAAGATGAAAAGTACTTGGTGAAAAAATGTTTTATAATTGCATGTAGTTTTATGTCTATTGACTGTGTGTTACATGAGTTTGCTGAAAGATCTCCATCAATGAATTCCTATAAAATCTAATGTCATACTGAAAAAACTGCCAAGCAAAGATAATCCAATTAGGCGGCTGCACATAGCTGAGTTTCTAAATTATTGATATTGTCTTAAAATGGGCTGTCTTACAGAGCAGTAAAAGCTGCAATGTAGATGATATATTTAGCTGTAGTCACATTGTGATATCACTGTGCAGTATTTTTTTAAAAGGTACATGAAAGATATTTTTGAAGAGACATGGGTTTTTTACAGAGCACATACAGAAGAATATGTCTAAAATGAACATCTGGGAAGTAAATAATAGGACTTGTGCCTGCACTTGTCTGTTGTTTATCTTCAGAGACATAGCTTCTGTCTTTAAAGCTCAGCATTTGCATGGTGTTATTGGCGAAACTCAGGCCAAAATCCCAACCTTCCATATTGCAGTTGCCCAAAGGGAAGTCCAGTTGCAGCTCTGCATTTGCTGAAAGGAAGTATTTTTCTACTGTGGCTCTTAAAATGAATAAATAAATAAGCCCCCGCCAAAACTCTAGAACAGCCAAGTTGAATGTCTGAGGTTCTTGTCCACGAGCTCGGCAGCAGAGGGCTGCAGCTCTGCTCACTCCCTGTGGCGTGGCTGCACAGGTCTGTCAGGCAGAATGATACAAAACTACTCAGAGTTTTAGTTTTTTAAAGCTTTCAGCAAACAGGCAACAGCTGTGGCACACTAATTTTGTGTTTTGAGGGAAGATAAGGACCAACTAAAGAAGAGTGCTCTTCACTAATCCAATCTAGAGGCGATATTAAAGCTGTGGATCACGGTAGCAGAGCCTGTGTCCAAAAGCAAAGGGACAAAACGTCCTCCACAGACAGATTAAAGAAGTGGTATTGATTACTGTCTCTGTTATCAAGTGTCTGGGACACTAATCAGCATCTCAGTTATGCATTTTAGTAACAAAGGAGAGCAATGATTCAGTGGTTGGGAAGGCTGCAGGATTAAGTGGAAAGGAAAAAGAATCATTAAGATATGTGCTCAGCTGCTGTCCACAATGGAACATTAAAACCCATCATGATTGATTTTTGTTTTCTAGAGGGACTGTATAAAATATTACTCCAACAGAATATCCTATTTTAAACTTAACCTGGATGAGTTTACTATTTCCCATATGTTTTTGTTGAAAACAGCTTGCAAAGGCTCACATACTCTCTGAGTAAAGGCTTTGTGCCAAAATGGGAATTAACCCATTAGTCATTTAACAGTTAAAAGCGCCTGTTAAATGTAATGTGTAAATCCCTGTGAGATACTTCAGTTCAGCACTTGTTATTTGCTGCAGTTATGGTGGTGGTAAAACATAAATGGAGAGAAAGCTGAGTGCTTGCTCAGATCAGGTGTCTATAACATGCATACAAAAGAAATGAGGAAAGGGGCTGTTTTGAACATCTTTGATGTTGAAAGTGAGAATGTTGTCCCAGCTTTCAGCTGTCTCTGGCATCAGGTTGATGGCATCTGAATTAGGACCCTCATGCCCCTCAATAATCCATGGGAGGAGAGTGACACCTCCAGAAGCTGACTGGGCACCACTGTAAAGTAGTTCAGGCAACCTCTCTCCCTCACCATGGGCTGCTCCTTACCTCCCTGAGTGACCGTGCCTGGACACCTGAGGTCAGCCAGGGCAAGCTTGGCTCTGTCTGCCGGGGCCAGACCTTGTTCTTTTGTGTGTTGGTATTCAACTTGCCCGTGCCCAAGCTGTGCCAGCTCATACCCATGAGGTCAAATCCTGTGTGCCAGTGGGTGTTTTATGGCCTTGCTGGCCTAAGAGGGAGCTTATCAGAGTGTTGTGATTTATGGCTGTGTGTTTGTTGTTCAGTGTAACGGAAGTGAACACCTGTGCAGGAGGGCTCTAAATGCTGCTTGGCAGGGATGCTTTTCAAACTGCTGTCAGCTGACTGTATTTAAACTAACTAAATAGAATATCTACATTAATCCAAGCTGGAATTTCAAGTTTGCACTTTCTGCAGAGTATGTCTGAAGAAACTGAATCCCTCTTACTTAGCTGAGTTTCACCCTGCAGTTCCTGAGAGCTCATTAGAAACTGTCCCAAAAGAAGAAGGATCCCTATTTTTTGCATTTAATCCTCACAGGTTTTCCATATTCTCCCTTGGTCTCTATATAATGCATAGTTTTAAAGGTGTCTTTCAAAAAATATCAAGTACATTGCTTCCTGTTCCTAGAAATCTAAGCCATTTAGGGTTAGTATCTAGTTTACTGGCTAATTGTTTAACTGAAATTGCACAGACATAATTTCTGGTAATACTGGATGTAGTCAAGATAGGCTGAGTGCCTGGCAGGTTGAAAAAGCAGTGGAAAATGTTAGTCAAACCGAGGCTATTTGCATTAATTTTGCAGACATGCCTGAGACTGAGTGTTCGGTGGCATTGACCTTTGTTGCCATTGTTTGTATCTTTCCTTTGTGGTGTGTTTATCATTATCTATTATACTGTATTTTTAATGAAAAAAACCCTCACATTTAATTTAATTTGAGGAATCCTGAAGAACTTCGCGAACTGAATAATTTGAAAATTTTTTGTGTATCCAATATGTTTCTGTGTGTAAAAAGTAGGAGGGGGAAAAAGTGGAGTAAGAAACCTCTAATGTTGGCATTGAAAATGCAGCAAATGCAGCCAGGAGCTGAGGTCAGCAGATAAAGGCTACTAATGTAGGTAATTGCCACTGCTCTGGGAGCTGGCCTAGGGACAACTTAATTCCCTGAGCTGAAATTTTGTCATGACATCCATTTACCTCTGAGTCTGCAGAAGGCATGCTGGGATCTTTGGAGATGTACACTTCAAAGGGGTATTGTGTTTCATCCAAGGTCTGAGTGATAATAAATAAGTGAACTATAGCAGCGTAAATACACGGGGGAGCTTTGTGGTATAAATTTGTGTGCAGGTGTGTGAGCACTGGAACAAGCTGGCCAGGGAAGTGGTGGAGTCACCACCCTTGGAGGTGTTTAAAGATGTGCAGATGGGATATTAGATGTGTGGATGGTGCTTATATAAAAGAGCACTCTTCTGCTACTTATTTTTTTAGGAAATATGGTTAATGTCAGTAAGGACATGGGTTTCCATCCTGGGGCAGTCTGTCAGGGCCCTCGGGAGAGTTCATTTTAGTCTAATATTCATAGATGGACTAGCCCTTATAGAAGAGCTTTTCTGCTTTTTTTTCTCTATTTACATTTCAAATAATTCCATGGAATTGTGTGGGAGCAAAAGAATTGTGTGCTGAATGCTGATGGATGCAGTAATATTACTCATAATAATATCATTAATAGTGGTAAGGAAATAAGTAAATCACAGGAATTTACATGTGCCTTATTCTATTAAGTCCCGTGGCTGTATATTTTTCTTAATTTACAAGATATTTATTGCTGTTAATTGTGAACAGAACAAGCCCTCCCATCCGGTCTGTGCATTGGCATCCTCCACAGCCCAAACACCAGTTATCCCCAGGTGAAGGTCAGCATTGTGCACCCACAGTGCAGGTTCATTTTACCAGAGTAATACTTTACAAAGTGCTGGATCTGAGCTTTTGTGATGAGCGAACACCCTTTTCTAGGGAGAAAGACATTTGCTCTGTAAATCAGAAATGACAGTTTATAACAGTGCTGTGAGATAGGGAAGGGGAGAGAGGGAAATGGAGCTGAACTCTACGTTATGGAGGGGCTGTAGCTTCTCATTACAGCCCCAGGAATCCTGATCTGCAATTCTTTGCCAATGAATGTCAGCTCTGCTGCCCACAGGGCTTTGTATGAAGGTGGGGACAAGATTGCCTTAATGCTTTGGGCTGGAGAAGAGCTTCTTTTTGTTTTTATTGTGGGTCTGGAAGAGGTGAGAGAAATAATTTTATTCCTGTTTGTTCTTTGTGTCATGTCTGGGTGGCATTCCCAGTCAGTTCATGAGAGGAATTAATAAACTGATATTTTTACTAATCTGCAGGTTTTGTCATTCCACAAGATGGTGCTTACAATCCAAATCAAAATGGAAGTATTTCTCCTCCTCTTCTCTGCTCTTAAATGTGAAATGAGATCCATTGTTACTGTAGAGACTACTTGCATGCTCCAAACTGCACCATGTTTGTTTGACAGTATGAAATAAATTGAAATTGAAGCACAGGTACTAAAGAACATTAGTAAAGTACAGTTTCTGATGCATTCATTTACCCTTTTCATGGTGTTTGTCACTTTATTTTGTAGTCAAATAGTTTATGATGCCTGGTAATGAAAAATGTGGGAGCTGGGTCAGATTTTGTATTCAGATTCAGAAGTGCCTTGTCCTAACTTTGAGCAGGAGTGGTACATGTGCAAATCTAAGCAGTCTTGCATCATTAATGGGAAAAAAGATGTGTTTTACTTAGTGGCTATACTGCTTGGAGTCTCAGGAGCATGTTACTTACATTTTCCTCTGTGCTAAAGCCAGTAAAATCCCCATGGATGGGGTCCATGGTTTCCTTTTGTTTTACGTTCAGGATCACACCATTCTCTGTGGTTTTCAGCAGCCATCTGCATTTTCAAATGTGTTGGACTGAGGAGTGTTTTTATGAGTATCTAAACCCCACAAGTTCTGTGTGTGTGTGTGTGCAGAGTATTGCTTGTCTAAACATGGAAACGAGTCTTTGAAAAGATCTGTCACATTTCCAACCATTACAAAAACATAGGTGAGTTATTGGAGAGATTACTTTAGCCAAAGTGGATCAGTAATACATTTATAATGTGCTTTAGATGTCTTCTAAAAAGCACATTAAAATCTTGGCTCATCTAATGTGGCCTCAGAGTAGAGCTCATTAGCCACTGGTCTGGGGATAAGAGTTGGGAGAAGTCAAAAAACTTAGGGAGTCTGGGATTATTCACAGAAGGTGTAGAAACAGGATTGATGGTTTGTCCTGGCAGTTCATGAGAGAGAATTACATTTTCAGTTAGCAAATCCAGCATGCTATTTGGATGCATTAATCATTTTGGAGAAAGCTCTGGGCTGCAACATGAAATACTGAATACTAAATTTATGTTAAATGCCAGTGCCTGCTGGGGAGGGAGAGAGAATTAGGAAGTGCCTTTTCTGTATTATTTGTGAAGTTTTAATTGTTCATGTCTTGTTCAGAAATGAAAGGGTTTTATAGAAAAGGAGAAAGCTCTTGTCTGTACAGGATGCAAGATTCCCTCCTCCCTCTGATGGCTTCTTTTGAATCTGCAGCACAGTGAGCCAGGGATGCTCTCAGTGAGGCACCAGCTCCTCTGGCTGCTTCTTTTTTGTTCTTCTAAGGCTTATAGGTAACTAAGGGAAAATGCCAACTTACTGGGTTGTTGATTGAAATTAAATAGGATTTTCATCAATCAAAAAAGGCATAGCTGTAACAGGAAAATATCTGTGAAATAAATAGATTTACAATGGAGGATAGCATTCAGCACCCTAAAAATAGCAGCTGCTGCCTCCTCCATTATGCAGCGTGAACACTAGCTAGTTTGTCCTGCCAAGGAACTGCTTTTTCATGAAGCATTGTGGAGGTAATACAGATATAAGAAATACTACTGCTATACAGTAATTTTAGAAGCCCTGTGAAAGCTATTTAACATCAGATTAAAAATAATAATAAAAAAAATCAGTTCACAGAGAGAATGGAAACGTGAGAGCTAGCTACAATAATAGCTACAGGCTTAAGGGTTCTTCCAAGGAAAAGAAATGCAGTGCTAACTAAGCAGGTTAGGAAGAAACAGATTATGGCCGTGTGTGCTGTTGTAATTAGCTGCATTATTCATGCAGTCATTCCAAGGTGGATCTGTTCAAAAATGTTTGATGTGAAATCAGATGACAGAAGCTTTGTGGACCTATTCACTGATGTAGCACTGAGAAAAAGCCAGTATTATTCTAACCTCATGTAGTTTGAAATGCATTTGGATATGTACAGCATGACTACCAGATATGGAGTGCATAGGAGATAAAGCAGAGCAAAGAGAGCTACAGAGCTCCTTTATGAAGATCTTTAATAGTTCTGGCTATTGTATTTCTCTCTGCAGATAAGAAAAGGAACCCTACATTTCTGAACTAGGACTGTGTAACTGTAAACTAAAGGGTTTGTTCTGTAGCTTGAAATACCTGCTGTGTAGCTGGAAAGTATTGCGCTAGATCCCAGTACAATCCAGTGTCAAATTCCTGTGCATCTGGAAAGCTCAGCCTGACTTTAGGAGTTACACATTCTGCAGTTTCCTCTTGCCCTCCCATCCTTATTCCTGGGGACCATATGAGGATTGATGCAGTCTCTGAAGCTGCCATTTTCTCTTCCTTTGTAGTTCTAATGCAACTTCAGAAAGCATCTGTTTTAGCTGTGGCCAGCCTCTCATGTGTGTGAGGCACACAGAATCAGTAGCAGCGCTCCAGGGACAGCATTAATATTTAGCCAAGCTGCCAGCACTCCAGTGAGAACTGAGAGATGTTTTTGTACATCTGTGCTGACAAATAGAAGTCCTGTTTGGAATGCCGGTTTGCACAGCTGTCCTCATTCCCCAGCAGCATGTCAGAAATGATCTTGATGAGATCATTTTTTTATTCATTTTACTAATTTCTCTCTGTTTTAGGGAAATTCCTACATAACCCAAATGCAGAAGGATGTTTACTCCTTCCTGGTCTAAGACATCTTGAGGTTATTACATCTGAATGCTCCCAGTGTTCTTGGAAAGCTCTGTTCAGTGTTAGCCCTGTTGCAAAAACAAAGTTGAGGCAATATGAATCCAGTGTTACTGCCTACTGAATATTGGGGAGGAAAAGGTTGTGAATGTTGCTTGTGTTTGCTCCCCAGACAATTCAGTGTGGAATTTCTGAGAGATAGGTTTTTTTCCAGATCAGAACACTGAACCTGTAAGAAGCTGAAAATTCAGTGAGTTTATGTCTTGCTTTATAAATTGTCCATGCCTCAATTCTCTGCCATTGGAGAGCTCAAAGTGAAGGTTCAGTAAGAGGAAGTAATTTGAGATTTTGCTGTGACTGTGTTTAAGGGCAACAGTTCACTGCAGAATGTGTAACTCCTGGTGCTTTCCCCTTGATTCACACTTTCTTTGAAAATAATAGTGCCTTAGGAAAGGAAGTTGGTAGGGAGGAACTTACTGACTGGAAAACTTAACTGGAGGATAAAACTAGGTTTTAGTCCTTCTGCATAAGAAATATAGGTTAACTTTTTACCTGGGAACATGTAACTGTGAATGGTTACTCAACAGCAATCTTTTGGCTACTGGTGACTACTTTGTGTCATAGCAATTGGGCTGTGTTAATACTGAGACTGGGCATAACTTTTGAGTGATGCTGAAATCAACCACAGTTACATTCACTTATTTTTCTTTAGATTTATTGCATTGTAACACCTTGGGTTTGCATATTTGTAATGATTACAAGAAATTTTAATCTTGCACGTTTCCTGGAAAGTCCTTCCAAAGTGTAATTTGAAGGAATTTTAGAGCGCTTTGAAATGCTGACTGATAAAGGGTGAGAGGTCCCTCAGTCCTGACAGTGTCCTGGGAGGCAGCACTGAGGCCCTGTGAGAGCAGCAGGCACTCCCATGCACTAGAGATAGATCTAGCCTAGGTCTTGCACACAGCCAATTGTCAGTGTCCCAAAAGCTGCTGCCTTTGGAACATACTAAATGATAGAAATTTCTTTTTCTGTGCAGAAGTCATGTCTGAACATTTTGAAGCCATCTGGCAGTTTGGTGGCTTCATATCACGGTTATGTTCTGAAAAAGCCTAAAAGACAACTGAGAGAGGAAGTGTTTGGAAGGGCTAATTTGCCAAGAGTCACATTTCTGGTGCTTAACTTCACAATGAAATACTTTGCTGTTGTCACCATGAATCTTAATGATTAATTCTTTGCTTCTGGCAGTCATGGAATATTGAAAATTGCTAGAAATATGATCCAGACTAAGAGTGAGCCTGAGCCAACTTCTTGTCACATGGATGCCATATACAAATGGATGGTATATTTTATATAACATTCCTCTAACACTTTTGACTAATTTTTTCATGTTCTTAAAAAAATGAAAAAGTTAATTCTGAACTTTTCATTGTTTTCCTGTGCTGTGGTGAAATAATAAGATTTGCATGTGATTTTTATGTACGTGTGTATGTGCTCACATGCCCATGGAGACCAGTCAACAGCCACCAATTTCACAAGTGCACCAGAATTGTATTCTGTTAACAAATAGAAGTTCTATATTTAGTGACAATGCTGAGGTCTACTGTTCATATCCAAGGAATCTCTACTTTCTGGAATCCTATGCATCATTGAGGTATGTCAGAGAAGGAGCAAGGCAGCAGCTGCTCTAAATTTGTACAGAATCCCAGTTTTCAATATGACTTGGAACAAGATGCATGGCATGCAACAAGGCATCTGATTAATCAGCAGAGAAATTGCAAACTTCAGCAACGTTTCAAGATGATATAGGAAGATCTGATACCGTGTCTCCTTGTGCTTTCCATATATAGATCTTTGCCCTTGCACTTCCCCTCATCTCCATGAGAGTTCATGTGAGGTTTGTAGTTTGACTAAACACAGGGCTGCCTGGAGTCTCTGCCTTTTGTTTTTTGCCTTCCTAATTGGCTTTTACTGGTTATTTTTCAAGCATGGTAGTGTCAAGTCAATTTGCTCGGGAGTCAATCATGTGATATCACAATGCTTATGTAAACACTTCTTCCAGTTTGCAGCTTTATTACCTCAGTATTTTCCAAAGGTGCTGTCCAGAGCAAATCAATGACATGGATGTCCTCTAGGGTGATCAGTGGGAGGCAAAGAAATCTTAATAAAGCCAAGGGCTTTTGGCTGGCTTCACTGAAGCTGCTTCTCTTGGTGCTTACAGGGTGATATAATGAAGCTCTGCTGCTCTCTTTAGTTCTTCATGATCTGAAGAGTGTAGAGTGGTCTTGACAGCAAGAAGTTGCCTTGATAAGTATTATCTTAACCTCTATTTTCACACACTTGTGAAAATAGAGGTTAAGATATTACTTATTGAGACAATTGTGGGATTTCTGTGATACCATGGCAGTGGTTTTGCAAAATCCCGCTTCCTCACAATACAGGTGGAAGATGCTTTTCCATGTTGAGTCTGTTAATGGGGGAAGAGAAATTGCTGAAGTCTCAGTGGTGGAACCTAAGATGGACATATGGTCCCTCTTTTGGGGTTTACCTAACAGTTTGTATTCCAGTTTGCCACAGTTTTTCTTATTCACAGGAATTGGACAGGGTTATGCTTTAGTCCCAAGGTCACTGGAAGTTAAAAGAGCTTTAGAGCTTGGGCATGAAAACTGCAGGTATTGGATAAAAATGAAACAAAAAGTGCTCTATCACAAAGCTGGAGTTGACCAGGGCAGACTGGGAACATATAATCTACTCTTATATCTGAAGTGAACAACACAGGGTTAAAAAAAGGAACTTGGAATGGATTTGTGGATCAGATGCTGTGGGCATACTGCTCGTACCTTGCATGTATTGTATGTTTTAGTCCCTCATCCCAAGAGCCCTTTGCCTTGCTATTGAAAATACAGACATGCTCTGGGGAGTGCTGAGAGTGAGGTAACAGGAGCTGCTCTGGATCCTGGCAGAGTAAACACTGCAGTACCTCAGTGTGTCTTCCACAGGCTTTTTGAATATCTGGAAAGGCTGAATTTCATAGGTCACAGCAGGGCTGGCTTTGAGGTGTGCTGTTGGCTGGGGTTTGGAGAGTTCTGAAAAATTACTGCAGGCTATTCTTTAAAAGTGATTGCATTTCAGGCTTTGAGGTTTGATCTTACGTGCTGCTGAACAAGAATAAGAGGAGACCATGGGTTTCCTGTTCACTCATTTGAATGGCCTTTAAAGAGAAATTTTAACTGTCTTCTAGCAGAAGTTATGGAGTTTGCTGGTTTTAACTTTGTGTGATAGGTAATATTCTTGTCAAAGTAAAGGAAAAAAAGTTAACAAAGGGATTTCCAGATTTGGTAGATACTTTTTGTTCAAGACCAGTATACGACACAGGAACATATGGAAGGTTTTTTGGGGAAAATGTTATTTGGCTTGGTGATGTCAACTTATTTAAGGTTTGGAGTATTTTATGTTTAATATTTTTTTGCATTATTGAAAGAGGACGTACGCTTCTAGCTATAGAATTCTAATTCTGTGGATGTTTTAGCAGATGATCTGAGCTGGCATAATTTAAATGCAGTACAGCAAACATAATATTTACGTGATGGATGGTGGTTGAACAGACATTAAAAAAAAAAAAGTCATAAGCAATTCACCCAGATCCTTTTGGCATTTTATAACTCTGAATTTTGTTCCTGTGGCTGCACATTCTGTGTGCCCACAATTTCAGCAGTTAAAGTGTAAATGAGTAAATGCGATATAAGTGTAAACCAGTTTTATCTTGATAGTAGCTTTGTAAATGCCTGTTAGCCATGCACAGAGCTGTGCACTGGAACTCCAGTTCAAAAGTCTCATCTGGGGCACACATTCAGCATTCTTTTAATGACTAGAAAACAATTTTTTTGTACAAATAAATGTCTTGGATACTACCATTGGTTTCTCTGATATAAGAAGTTTTTTGAACTAAGTGCCCTTCATAGGTGTAAATTGCATAAACACACATCTGTACTGATACTATTTGTCAACCATTTGCTCTCTGAAAAGGGTTTCTGAAATACCACAGAGATATGAATCCCATGCACTGGTGGGCTTCAGCTGACTCTTCATCTTTCTGAAATGTCTGAAATGTCATCCACTACAGTTTCAGGAAAAAAAAAAATTCTCCTTGCAAAATCTGGACCAGTAACTTCAGATTATGGTTTAAACTATTTCAGCTTGCCTTTCCCTTTCTTGGAGAGATATTTGTATTGTTTTGCATCTCATGTCAAACCATGTTTTTCTTTCTGCTGGATTCTGCCATGTGTTGCTTTGTTTGCAAGTCACTTCCAAGCCAGTAATCATAAGCACTCCATCTGCTTGGGGAGCAGCGTAGTGATAATGTCAAAGGACATTTCTACTATTCTGTTTAAAAGAATTCTCCATCTGTATCAAATCTGCCATTTTAATGAGATTGTAAGGGGGTTTTGTTGCTTTTTTCTTTTTCAAAGAGGGGAGGAGATTGATTGTTGAGATGTTTTTTTCCTCATGTATCTACTAATTACATGATTGTGTCCAAGGCCCTTTCTTTTTCCTAAGCTAGGAATTACTATAGGAATTTGCAGATCATGTCATTCAGGATGCAAAGTAATAAAAGAATCCTGGAAATTTTACCCAAAATCTATAAGAAATTGATTTGGCCATTAGTATTGAACCTTTCTGTTATTACCCTTTGTTAATAGCATGCATGTGAGAAATCATACTGAACGCTCTAAAGCGGATTCACAAGGTTAAAAAGAAAATACAGTGTCACTGTGATTTATGGCAGTCAGTAATCAGAGCTGAATTGATGGATGTGAATTTGCTGAGATGATTTTTTGGTGCTGGCAGATTTTAATTTTTTCTTTGTGCTTTTCTTTTGTAATTCTGATCGTCGCTATTTTAAAATTAATGGAGGGAGAATTGGACAACTGCTCTTGTGGGAACGTCACAGCCCAAACCAGGCCAGTTTTGTGGAGGTTAATAGGCAGTGGCCTGGGTCAATTGTCCACTGGTGTCATCACACTGATGTGAACTCAAAAAGCCAGGAGCCAGCGACTGGAAAAGCAAAGTATCCATGGCAGAATAAATGAGCAGGCAGTGCATGGGGAGAGCGGTGTCAGGGGAGCTCCTGGAGGGAGCAGCTGGCACCCAGACCATGCTGGCACTGCCCACAGCCCTGGGCTGCCTGAGGAACAGGGTGCACAGCCCCCCAGCAAAACAGCAGAGACTCTGTGGGAGCCTTGTCCCTAAAAATGTTGTTTCTCCACTGCCAGATTGGCTTTGGGGTTGCCAGTTCGTGTCAGAAGGCTGCAGCCCCCTCCCCACAGTGGGCTTGGTCTTCTGCAGGGACTGGAGACTTTCTGTAAAACTGCCCAATTTAATTCTTTCACCACAAAAGAGGTCTATTCGGCAAGTTTTAAATTTCATGCGGTTCCCTTGAATCCAATTACAGAAATTATCATATTTCCTTTCTCCTTGTTCTCAAGCACCTTTTCTAAGGCAGAAGAAAGGTATTTATGTGCCTGGGCTTTCTTCAGAGCCAACTTCTCTTCAGTTAGAAACAAAAATTCAGACAATGGATAGTAACTCATGGTGATCCTGGCATTCTAGAGCTGGTATGTTTGCATTTATTGTTTTGAAATTACAGTTCTCAGCCCTCAACACTAATAGTAACACTAAATCAAAATTCAGTTTTAGAAATTGAATATTCAGGATATTTGTTTTGTGTGGTGGCTTGCAGTAACAGTATTGCTGAGGTAGCTGTGGGGCAGTGATTGTAATCTCTGCTGCAGGGAACTCTGTGGAGAATGTCAGTGAGGTAAATTCATTTAAACTGGCTTGGTCATCCTTCTATACCCAAATCGAGGTAGAAGGCTCCTCCACCCTGCAGACAGCTGTTGGCTTCTCTGTATTTAGTCAGTGGTAGAAGTGGGTCTTACAAATCCTGTCATGCCATCAGCAAAAACGTGCAGGAACACAGGGTAGTTGTTAATAGAATGTATAATCAGTGACATTAACGAAGTATTCTCAAGCCAGATCCACCTGAGTGCGTGGCTGGTGCACCGGAGCCTCAAGTTTTGCACCTGAATACAGAGATGTCTACAAAGATGATTGGCAGCAAGTTTGGTGTTTAAACTCAAGAGTGCAGAGCTCCTACCTGGTGGCTGCACTCCAGTTGATGCAAACATGGAGATATATTTCTGGGAAATTTAAATTATCCCAATAGTATTTCACATACAGCTAATTTCCTTTCATCAACATGTCCCAAATGAGACATTAGGCCTGTCTTGTCTGACCAAAATATTAGGCCATGATTATTTTCCTCCTTTTCCCCTTTGCTGTTCTTCTGTGCCAGTGAGTATCTGTTTCCAGCTCACAGGCATGGGGTGAGATGTGTAAGGGGCAAGTGCAGTGCATGCTTGTGGTGACTGGAGAGATTTCAGTATTCCCTTTCTCAGAAGGTGGGCATGCTTTAAAGCCACTCCTCACGTGAGTAACTGTAGGGAAGCGCAAAGAAAATTCCTGTTGCTGATGATAGCTTCCATTGAAAAGGAAGAGGTCTGCTTTACTAAAATCAGGAACCTCTCTTTGGGCTTCCCTCTGAAGTAAAATTATTTTGCCCTGGTTTTGCTTTTAATCTCTCTAGTTTAGGAACCTGAAGTACATAGAGAGCAGCCTTTTAGTTCAGGGAAATAGCCTCTAGAACCTAGTGACAAACCTATCATAATTAGTCATCAGAAAATCTGAATAAATATAAAATTACCATGGAGTGGGAGGCAGGCATATGTGGTATTCAAAACACACGGAGTGTAAAATGATGTTATTGTTGCCTTTAGAAATAGTTCAAAGTAGTCTGCATTAGAAAGAGCTGATAAGCAGAATGACAAAAGCTTGTTTCATGAGTGATTCCAAGCAGCAGTGGTTTTCTGATCAGCTGATGCTGCAGCTATTTTGGGTATTCCACAGATCATGATTACATACACGGGGAATGATTGGAGGCAGCAAATATGGTAAGTGAGCCAGGAATCCTGGGACATGCTCTGTTACTAACTTAATAGTCTTCTAATCACTTGTCCTTTGCCATTTAAATCGCCAAGGGAAGTGTAACAAGTGACCGTGCTTAGTTCCTTAAAAAAAAAAAAAAGAAAGAAAGCACTTCCTGAGGCAGCTATTTTTAGCAATGGTGCAGTGTCCAAAGTGTTAACTAATTGAGTCATCAGGTTTCATATCTGGCCACAGAAAATGGCAGTGGAAGAGGGAGAATGCTTTCCAGAACAAGTAAGCATTTGTGGATTCTGAAATGAGTGAAATCTGCATATCGAGTTTCTTGTATTAGTGTTTTAAGTCTTTGATTGTTTGAGGCAAAGCTGGATGTAGGAAGAGGTATGTTTCAGATTGTTTGGTGTGTTTTGTTTTCTGATGGCTGGATTGTGGTATAGACTGAGGTGGTAGTCAAATGGAATATTGCAATTATTTGTTCTGTCTTGCCCGTGGCTACATTGTGTTCAGAGCACTCTGTAGAAGACTCTGATTAAAATTACACAAACATGTTGTAACATTGTGTTTTGTGATTAGGTCCTTAAGTAACACAGATATTTGTAACAATTGAAGTCTTTTGGCCAATCTTGTATATTTCAAAAAAAGTTTTAAATCTGTGCTTTTAAGGTGTATTTCTCAAATAACACACCTCTTCTACTGACAATCCACAGGTCAATTAAACTTCCAGAGGAGCCAGCTGTAGTGCTAGTAGTGTGCACTGTAAAGAGGAACCCGTATCACTCTTACTCTGAGAGTCCCAGTGACCTTCAAGGTGCTCCCTGTGGGATTTAAAAATTCCTCAAGTGAGGAAGCTGCTGTGAAAGGACATCCCTGTACTCCATGAGCTAGGTTCAGAGGGTCTTCAATAGCTTGGGTTAGTCACATCAGTTAAAAACCACAAAGCCAGTTTTCTAGGCTACTCTACTGCAGAATTAAAAAAAAAAAGAAAAAGAAAAAAACAAACCAAACCAAAAAAACCCAACAGGTTCCAAGGAAAGTGGATTTGTGTTTTTAGTACTGATGAGTGCCAAGCTTTGTGGAAATGTCAATTAGCAGCAATATTTTTTTAGTTAGAGATACTACTGATGCCAGAGCACAGGCGTTTACTACCTAATTTCCATGTCAGCAATAGCTTTGTGCTCTGAAAAAAATACTGCAGTGAGTTCTCTTAAGTGTGTATGTTGTTGTTTACTCATTGTCAGCACAGGACTGGATGTTGTTCTCTGCCAAAAAGCATCTTTGAAAACTTTGGTTGTTTTCTAGTGAAGACGTTCTTTAAATAAGCTTATTTCCACTGGTAATTTCAAAACTGTGGAAACATTGACTGGGCATTTTCTTCTTTTTTTTTTTTTCCTTTTTTTTCTTTGTTAAGTAATTTTTTGTAAGACAAGCTGTTGTTATTCAGATGTTTTATGATACTTGGTTAAACTCTCTGTTGTCCAGTCCCGAGAATTTTGTTTACTCTCTCCTGTATATTTTAGCACAATAGTATCCATTTTGGTGGCGATAAACATCTTTGCTGATGCTTTATATGAGCCTCAGCAGCACAGGGCCTGACAGGCACAGTCCCTCTGGTTTCTGTGTGCAGCAGCGGGGAGAGCGGAGCGAGCTGCGCGGCGCTGCCCTCGGCCCTGGCAATGTGCTGGTCTGCAGGATGCTCTGCCCCTCTCTGCTGCACCAGAATGGTATTTGCTCTTGCTTTACAGGGTTTGTTACAGGCTGTATGGAAACTGCTCTTTCTGCTTGTTTATGCATTGTTTGGGGAAGGTATAGCAGCATTCCAAACGGAGTTTAGCAGTGGACAAGGGGCAGAGTATGTATGTGTTCAGTAAGCTTTTGCTTGCGGATCTTTATGACAAGTTTTGTTTTCATTCCTTACCTAAATCTTACATAGGCTGCCCTGTGTATTTGAGATGAAGGAGAGAAACAAGCTCTGCTTCACTTAGGCTGTAGGTTTGCTGTTCAGGAGTGATACTTTAACATTGTACAGTAATGGTCCATTCTACCATCAAATGCTAGGGGAGATTTCACTGTATAGGGCTGGCATGATTGGTTGTACCTTATTTCTGTAATAAACTGAGCTTCATTTTAATTGTAGCCCTAAAAACAAGTTCTAAATCTTTGTCAGTTAAATATAGTAGGAGTATAGTCTTTTTGGCCAGTTGGAAAGTTTTAATTCACTAGTATTATACCATTATATTTGATTAAACTGTTACGTGTTTTTCAAACATACTTCATTCTGATGCTAAGAGGAAGTCATAATCTTTGAATTAAAATAAATTAACTAGTCTGGTTAAGGTGAGGTAAAATATTAAAATAGTTCTGCTGTTAGTATTTTTGTTCAAAAAATTGAAGTCTCTCCTGAGATATTCAATTCCTTGTGGTAGTTCTGCCAAATCCTGTCTCTCTAATGCATAATGGCTTTGAAAACCAGAAAAATACTAGTTCAGTTCTGTAACTGAAAAGTCACTGTGTGAAAATGGCATCACCTGATCTGCAGTGATTTATCTGTATATTTGGTAATTTTCTCTCAGAATGAAACTGAACTCTGTGTTTCCTTTCTCCCTGTGTTGATGTCAAAGATTCCATACAGCTAAGGCTGTTCTCACTGTCACTGTTTTCAACCTGTTTGTATCTGTAAATGCTGGTCCTGCCCTTGCCCCAGCAGTGATTGAGATTCCTCCTTCTGCTTTAGAACAGAATTTTGTATTTAAAGTTAGGACAGGACTTAAGGGTTTTAAACTAGAGTTTAAAATTTAAAAAACAGATGCAGGGCTCTGATTTTTGCTCACAGATTTTGGTGCTTGGACTGGAAAAAGCACTTTTCCTATTGGAATCTGAGCTGGTCCTCAAACCCAGAACACGTGGCGGGTGGAACAAAACACTTGTAAACTAATTTACATTTGCTGTGCACCCCTCTGAATGCATTTCATCCAGACAGCCCCAACAAATGCTGTGACAGAACTTTCCATGCTGCTGCACAGATTCACAGCAGTGAATGCCAGTGTGTAATGGTTGCAGAGGAGGGGAAAGGGAGTGCAGGGAGGTGTGGAAGCTGGGGACTCTCCCGTGCCCAGCCCCACAGCTCCCTGCAGGCCACGTCCATGGCACCATGCCTGAGAGAAAAGGGGGCACGTTCTCCTCCATATTTCCAGCAGTAACAGATGTGTGCAACACCTGCTCTGGCTTGCTCTGTGTTGCCTTTGTGGTTTACAAAAGTGTGGTGGGATACAGAGCGGGCCTGGAGTTACTGGGTCAGAGGCACAACAGCAGGCTCACATGGAAAGCAAGCTGTGGCAGGTTGTGGTCAGCAGGGCATTGCAGCTCCTGTAGAAGGATGTGGATAAGCCAGCAGAGCCTTGAGTTCTCCCTGATGGTATTCCCCAGTAGGTCTCATGCATCTCCAGGCCAAGATTAAAATTGTTTCCTGGCAGGTTGCTCAGCTCCTGCGTTGGAGGACTGTTAACTCTCCTGTGTGAAATTGCCCTCATGAGTTTGGGAAGTGCTAGGTAGGTATTTTTCCTCCTGAACCACCAAATTACCTCAGCCAGTCTTTGGCTCTAGGAGGCTGTTTGAATGCTTTAGTTTCTTAATTCACTGTACCAGGGTCTATCTATTTCACAGCAGATCTACAAAGAGGTGTCAGGACAGCTGGTTCTGGAGATGTTACAGGCTCTCCTAAGGTGAACTGCTGTGACAGACCTTATGTGACATCTCTAACTGGCCCTGCAGAATTCACCAGTAGCAAGTTTATGACTGTTCTTCCAATCTTGCCTCATAAGTCCACTTAGTACTCAAAAACTCTTGAGATAATTTCCACTGACCCTTCAGGTTCTCTGTCACATCAGCCATGTGGAGCTCTCCAGAGAGAAACTCTTCAACAAAGTCTTCAAATGTGTCAAAGGAAGAGGTTCTTTGGTGTTCAGATGTGTAGAAGCAAGAGGTTCTTTGGTGTTCAGATGTGTAGAAGGAAGAGGTTCTTTGCTCTTGATAAGGATCCTAATCCCTGCTATGGAAACCTTGGCATTGGCACTCATAAACTGATAAAGGTTTGTAATTCTTGTAAGAATCTAAACTATATGTTCCCTCTGCCCCCCCAAAAAAATTAAACCTCTAGTAGATAGCTTTAAAACTAGCCATTCAAATGTCTTTAAAGTCTAAAAAGGCATAAATTGTAATTTTATGTGGGGTTTGCCAAGCTTGCCCTGTAAATTGGTGTGTGTCTGCATGTATTTTTGCCACTTATGAAATGGCTTGATCAGTTATGATTCAGTCTTTCAGTTGAATGGTAGTTATAATTTCAAAGTTCCAAGGCAGAATCAATTTGGTTTTAAATGAGACTTGAATTCAAAAGCAGGCATTAGGTAGAAACTTATGAATTCATGGTACTGAAAGTTCTTAATAGATTATGTAGCTTGTCTATAGTTCCTATAGCTTATTTGCTACAGTATTTTTAGGGAAAATTTATGTGCATGACACTTCCCCTGACATGCTTTTCTCCATGTTATTACCACTACCTTCACCACATTTGATTGAAGCATATTTACATAATATTTCTGTAGTGAATAAAATCTCTCCCCCTAAAATTAAAGGGATTGTCTCATTACATGTATATGATTCCCCCCGACCCCCATCTGCAATTATAGACAAATAAAAACACTTTACAAAATGTTTTGACAAGAGTTACAGAATTCTTTTCCTCTCCTTTTTCAGTCCTGGTTCTAAAATGAGATGCACAAAGAGAAGGGGAGGTGGACTGGCTGATGTTATTCATGCAGTGATCTGAAGAAAGTGACTTAAGCATAGAAGTGGCTTTAAACTTGGGCCTGAGATGTGCTGAAATTATCTCCTTGCTCATTGGATAGTCAGTTTCTGAGAGAAAAATAGCAGGGAGTAGATCAATGGCATCTCATCTAGCTTGACACATAAGAGTTATCATTTTCAGGTGAATATAAACATGAGAGGAAACTCTTGAAGCACATCCAGCCCTTCTCTGGCTCTTTGTGACTGTGGTAGCAGTTATGAAAGCCAGTGATTTATTTTTCACTTGTAAATGTATGATAGGAAAACTTAAGAGAGGGAGAGATGAGTCATTATGGGTTCAGGAGTTTCTTCCCAGGGTTTGAAATAAACTTCCAGCAGCTGAGACCTTCAGCCTGGAGAGTGAATCTTGAATTTGAAATGCCCAAATCTTTTGCCTTTTAATGCATCAGATCCTTTTCATTACTTATACATGTGAGTTGGTCACAAAGGGCCTGGTTTAGCCTGGTTGTCACTTCTAATGGAGTAGAGTGATTCACTGGTGAAACCAGGGATTGCACCAGCTTGGGGTCTTGAACAGAATATGTCCCAATTTACCTTGTCATTCATCTTTTCATCCAGTGCAGTCTGCTAGCTGAGAAGTCACTATTAAAGACTTTTATAGTCTTTTTTATAGATTTCTTTGTTGTTTTCCCATTAAAATTATTCTTTTAATTTGTTGTTCTTGCATGTTTAGAAAAACTGTGTGTGTTTTGCTGGTGTACATTGATTTTTTTAGTTCTCGATCTTGCTTTTTCAGTTACTAATTTAATGCATTCATATCAGTAATGGTTTTCATAAATTCTTCAGGTGAAGCTGGCACATCAAACCTGTGCTTCAAAATCTCAGAACTTCATTTGTGCAAACTGGCAAAGCATATGGAAATAGCGTAGACCCTCACCTCCTGTCTGAACTTTGCCCCTGTGGGACAAGTGTGATCTCAGTTCAGATGATTTTGGTTGGGTTGTCAGATCATAATTTTGTATAGAATTGCAGTTAAATTATTCTGTATTTGTTGAGTATCTATGTTGGCAAATAAATAATGTGGAGATGACATCTTTAGGGGCATTTTCAACTTGGATGTTATGTTCAACGTAATATAGATATTATATGTGGGTGTTAGGCAAGAGTTTGCCATAACTCCCTGTCTTTTGTGCCCTGGACATCACAACCCCCTTTGCTGTTCATAGAAATCAAAATAATAACAGCTGGTTTTCCCTTCTAAATCGTGCTTGAGCTTTCTTAGGAAGCAGGCATTGAGGCATTTTAAGACACCCAGGCAGGATTAGTGGTGTCACAAGCCACAGGATTGAGTGAAGAGGGCTGCATGCACTAAGTCTAAGCAACTTAAACAGTGAGAAAGCTGCACCACAGCTTCACAGCAGGTGTTTGTCACTGCAAGCAAACAACACACTCCAGACCTCTCTGTGCTGTTAAGGGCAGTCACAAACACCGTTTTTACTGTGTTTTCACAGTAAAACATTTCACAGCTTTACTGGAAGCTGTGAAATGTTCTTGGATGTACCAGCCTTGACATCTCAGGCTCTGGGTCCTTTTGAACCACCTTCCACTCCAAGTGGTCCATTTTTCATGGCAACAGGGTGCATTTTAAGCATTTTGCCAAGGGATTTTGAAAGTGGCTTATACTAAACCTGCACTTTGTCTTGTGGTCTAGTATGGAAAGATGCTTGTTCGTATGTTTTCCTAGTTTGGCCAAAGATGTGTAGAAGGAAGGACCTATATCTAAAGAGCATTTTCTGCTTTTGTTTTGAACTCCTTAGATGTGTAATTTTACAGGAAATGTTTCATTTTTCTCTACAAGCATGATAAAATTGACCACTGTACAGGGATGGAGCCTCAGTTGTTGAAAATGTTGTTGGTTGTAGATTCACGTACATATTTTTCAGAAATACAAGAAGTTTAGTTGCCAGTAGCATGACGAAGAAGAAAGTTCCACACAGCCCAGTACCAGTGTGGTTTCTAACTTGTGGAAAACACTGTAGTTACCTGGTTGGAATAGAGCCCTTTATGGGGACATTGCAAATAGCATCATGTCTTTGGCTGCTTTATCATGCACAATACAATAACACGATCAAAGAAAGGTGATGATTAAATGGTGTGATAGGGCAAACAATTAGAGGGATTAGTTGGGTTTTTGACTACTAATTATGTTGCTTCTCTTTTTTGCAATCATATTCAAAACATCTGGCCTTCCCTAGCCAAAGGACGTGTCCTCTGAATTGTCAGGCACTAGGAGTGGAGCTTTTCCTGTTGCCCTGAGGTTATGTTTAGGGCTGTGATCTCAAAGGCATGTCTCTGAAGGGTAATTAACAGCACAACTGCAGATAGCAGCTGGCCCCAGGCTGGTACATCCTTATCAGAAGAAAACACATATGGTAGTGTGGTATGTAAAGCATGAGTACTTGTTTGCACAGAGAGCATCATTCATGCGGTGCAATCAGCCCCCTTTCTAATAAAGAGGATACAATTGAAAAATTTTAATGCTGATATAGTTAAAAGGTAGCAGAGAGATAGGAGGGATTAGAGCCTCTTGGAGGATGAATGAAGAGCCTCCCCTTGACAGTGATGTTGCTGGTTTATTTCACATGGTTCCCACACTGCTGTTAATTGGCCACTCTAGTTTATTTAGAATAAAATTTCATTGCTTACCAAGTGAGGGTAACACATTTGCATGGAAGAAAATTCTAAATTAGCGTAGGAGCAAAACGTAAGAAACGCCAAGGTGCTCCCATATGTGGTGTCAGGCTTGGTGTCCGTCAGGAGTTAAGTTAAGCCTTCCTGCAAAAAAAAAAAAAAAAAAAAAAAATTGCCAATGGCTGCAGTAAGCCCACCCTTATCAAAATAAGCAAAAATGTTATCATCCGTTTCCTCAGGTCACCTCATGCTGCTGCAAAGACTCTCTTTGTTGAGCACATTTCCAAATGGAAGTAACATAAGTTCATCCTTTAAAATGAGGTCATTGCCTCTCCCCACAACAAATGTTAGGCATGGTTAGCATCTTTTTGTTGGGACTCAAGCCAGAATGCATCCTGCTCTGGCACAATGGGAACCTGCTGGGGGTTTCCCTTCACAACAGCTACTGTTAAAGATGGAGTGAAAAACAAAACCCTGCTCCCAATGTGAAAAAAAGACTGGATTTTTAATCTGAAAAAGAGGCCACTGTAAGCAGAACACAAAGGAAAGAGAGATGAGCATAATAAAATACCACCAGTATGGGAGGAGGCCTGTGCATGTCAAAAATAGTGGCTTTGCACTTTGGAGGGTTCACTCAGTAATATGTATTCTCTTATGGAAATAATATGTTTTCTTAAGGGATGCTCTCTAATGCCATGGAAAAAACAGACCAGACCCTGGACTGACTGACAGTGAAAATTTTTTAATCGTTTTTATCTTCAGCCATGATAAATAATCTCTTACTTCACTGGAAGCACTTAAAGAGAGTGAATATGTATTTGCTAGCATGAGTCAGCATCAGCATTTTCTGGAGGCTTAAGGCAATATCCAAGTGATTTAGGAGTTAGTCTTTGATGTAATAGAAAGATTTTTAATTCATGTACCTTTTCCTCAAAATGGGGAAACAGTTCTCAGGTCCCTGTGTACCACAGACTCTTCATCTTGTGGCAGGAGTAGGGAATCATAAGGTAAAGAAGGGCTGGCAAACCAAGTGCTGCTGCCAGCACAACTTATTCAGCCTCAGCCCTTTCCTGAGATGTCCCTGGGATGAATGTTGAAAATGAGCTCCAGACTGGAAAACCTGTTGTGTGCTACAGGTAGCCTGCAGTCTGCAAGCTCATCAGCCTGCTGTACATTAGAGAAGGGAGTTTTATAGCATTGTACGTTAAAGGGAAATACACGAATCTAAAAGAAATACACATTGCATAAAACCTGCCTTCATTAGCCAGTTGAGCACATTTGCACATTTCTTAAAACTAGAAACAGTCCCTTTTTCTTCCCAGGAAGTATGGAGAGAGAGGGAAGAAATCATGCCATCTGTGAAGAAAAAGCTGGATGTTATGTATTCACCAGTACTGGTACTCCCATAAATCCACTGTTTATTAAATATTCTCTGAATAGCCATTTCAGAACTAAAATGCTGTGCACAGGATCTGAAGTTTGTCTCTCCAAGTATTAAAACACTTGTAAAAAATCTTGATTTTTAATTTTAATCTGCATATAGAGTTTGAAAAGGTAGCAGCCACAGGAGAAGCCCAAGAAGGAGCAGGGAAGGGCTGCAATCTTTGTGGCTGACTGCAAGAGCATCTGAGATTCAGGATGCTTTGATGTGTGTCCCATGCCTGTTGTTCTCTTGATATTTGTCCAGACAGTGGAGAACCAAAAGCCAGTTTTCATCTTCATTTCATATTGGGTTGATTACAAAAAAAGAGGGATCTGAACTGGCTGCAAGCATCCAGAATGCTTCTCAGGAATACTGAGGTTTAATTAGTGAAGAACAAATGTATTAGGTCTGGTGGGAGAGTGTCCTGTACACAGAGTGTCTGTGTCTATTCTCTCTGTGTGGGGTTCTTATTTTCAGATGCCAGCTAGTGTGGAAGGTGGGAATGGGCATATGGAGAATAATTGCCCAGAGAAGAGCACATGGGTGTCCAGGGTGATGGCTGGAAACCCCAAATCCTTTTCCCCCTACTGTGGTTTTTAATGCATTTCATATAGCAGGTCCTTTTTCAGTTTATGACATGGCCTTCCAGGAATTGTGGCAATCCAGATAAATTATTATTACACTCCTTTGATTTTTAAAATCCTCCACTAATTTGAGCCTAGGCTCTGGTGCTGTTTCTCTCTGTGGCAATTTACAGGCTCTAGCGGGGACTCCAAAAGGCTCTCTTTAAAACAAAACAGTGCCAATTGGAAATGACATTTTTCTACTGTACTGAGGTATTAAAAAGACCCCAACAAATTTAGGCTTAAAATACAAATGTAAAGTTGGGAAACTTTGGGTTCAGAAACATAAAAGTTTTGGATTGATGATTTTGATCAATTCCTTACATTTTGAATGAAGAGTGTTCATTGCTTCTTATGGTTTTGGAAGTGACATGTGTTAACAAGGCAGAAAAAAGCTTGAAAGTCTCTCTTCTTTCTAAGCAGGTCTGAAATAGTGCCTTAGTTATAGGGGAAGTGGAAGCTGGCAATGCTACTTTCAGAGAGGCAGAAACTGCTTTTGGTTTCCAACAAGGTTGTCCCTATTTTCCCTCTAATGTTACTGCTTAATTCTGCTGATGGTAGAGGTGGAAATGGATGGAGAGACTCCAGAAACCCTGCTGAACTTCTTGCACCCTCAATCTGTTACCCCTCTGTGCAAATCTCAAGGCCCCCGTGCATGGTCACCCAGGAAGGGTGAGCTAACCCCATCTGAGGGCTTGGAAGCATCAGCCAGGTTCAGAAAAAAAAAGTTTTCCCCTTTCTCAGAGCACAGGGATGTGCTACACCCTATGTGCTAAGGCAACTCAGGCACTTTCACAGTTTGGCTCACATTCAGGTAACTGGAAACCAGTAAGGTGGAAACTGGAAGTGCCAGCTGAGACCAGCTGAGCCTGGGGAAGGTTTGGGTTATCCCAGTGTGCTGTTAAAGGCAGCTTCTCTGGGTGCTTCCCTGTTGCTGCTGCCGTGCCTGCACCTGTCAGTGCTGCTTTTCCTGCACAGTGGCCTTGTGCTGGAAGCTGTCTGAGCACTGAGAGTCCAGGCTGGCAGGTGAGCAGGATGCTGGGCCCAATGTCAGTGGTGCTAGTGTCAGTGGTGTCTGGACATTTCCAGCTGTTTTGGAGTGAGTTTTCAGGGATGACTAGCAAAGGAGGACATGCTGTTAGCTTGGGGGATTTCAGGAGGATTTGGGGGATTTGGGCATCACTTAGCAGCACCTGAGATAGTTTGGTTTGAGACATTTTTATATGGCCTCAGGCTGGGACTATGACGTGAACTTTATCCTTCCTCCTGTTAGTGAGTGCTTCCAAGAGTTGTTTAGTCTTCAAAACCCTTAAGTCCAAAAGTAATGCCAAAGTCTGTAAAAGACACAGGCATTGCTCTCCCTCCATAGTGAAATTGCAGTTAGGGATTAATGTGATTATCAACTATTTATCACTCCTTCTGCCTCCCCCCCTCCATTTTGTTAGAGCAGATAGATGAGGACGTGTCTGCAGATGAGCAGTGTTCCTTGTCTGGCGTTTACTGATGCCATTGGCAGAATCTGATTTTCCAGAGCAAGCGGCTCTGGCACATCCCCTCCCCAGCCAGGAGCAGCTGGAAACAGCTGATGTTAATTCTGGTCCCCCTGCTGACTGTGCCAAACAGAGATGCCATTACCCTCTGACAAAAAGGCTCCCGCTCTATTGAGTCCTCCCTCATACCTTCAGTAATGCTGATTAAATGCTGACCTGTTTTTTTTACCCCAGTGACTGCTGTTGCTAAGCACTGAGAATATGACCTGTCTCCTGTAATAATCTGCATTGCACAACTCAGATGATCTCCCAAATCAAAGCAGCTCTCAAGGCAGCTTTTCTTCCTACAGTTATGACTGTGTACTTTGCAGCAGCACCTTGTTTCTGAGAAAGCCTAACTGAACACCAGTATTTGGGGGCTGTTCTGTTGGAGGGACATTGCAGAAGCTGGTTTGTAATGATCAGCGTGGCATGCTTGAAAAAGAATGGTAAAGAGCAGGGAAGGCTGTAAGCTGGTGACTTATCACTGCAAAGTGGAATGCAAAGTGTGCAAAACTCGGGAGAAAATGAGGAGTTCATAAGTAATGGTTTTCTCCTTAGAAGGTAGAGCTTGTTTTATTGGAAGTATTGGTAAAATGGTCTTGTAGATTGTATGGGTACAACGAGAAAAGCACTACCCACTTATCATTTTGCTGTTGTCATGCCCAAGATTGCTTCATCCTGCACATGAAGGTGGGTTCTGATGGGCTTGCATCAATGCTTCAACACAACATCCAGCTTGCAGTGGTTGTGTTGACAGGAGAGGAGAAAACTCTGTGGCAAATCCAGAAAATTTGGATTAAAAAGAAAATTATTTGAGCAACAGATAAGTAACTGAGCTTTGCTGCCAGGGTGTTTTGTATTTCTCTTAGCACTAACTGCCTTTATTGTTTAGTCTAAAGGTAGTTGTTGCACTCTTTGAAAACATTAACATATCTCAATGCTCTGGTAGCCTGCAATGGTGTAAGCCTGGGATGAAATGGTGCTGAGAGGGAAAAAATCCAGACAATTCCTGCTTTACCAGTCTTGAAGAGGGCACAAAAATACATTGACTGCCCAAGATGCCAGGAAAAGCTGTGGCATAGATAAAATTAAAGATCGTGTGATTTGTCCCTCTTGGAAGCTAACCCAGTTCATTGCATTTGCTCCAAGTCAGGATCAGTATTATCTCAACTGTCCTCCATGGATATTTGCATAACTTAGCAAAATTCTCTGGGGATGGGACTTGCTCTCAGTGATTCTGTCATGACTTAACCAACATTTCTGCTGTCCTTACCTTCAAGCTGAAGTCATCATAAAGTAAATTTGCATAGCTATCTTCAATGCAAGGTCTGAAAAAAAGGAAAATTAAGTTTATATAGTGGCCCTGTACCTAGAGATTTCTGGCTTCTTCACTGAACGTGGACAGGCATTGTCAATAAAACATGCCATAAAATGAAGGAGAATGGAGAAAATAACCAAAATGTTAGCAGACAGGGGATTTTAAAATGTGCTCTGTTGTAGAACCATGGGGTTTTTAATTCCACCAACCCAATCCTTCAGGTTTGAGTACTTTGATATTTTTTTTTTTAATCTCTCAGATTAGTTCTCGTGGTAGTGGTTGGATCTGTTCAGCTTGGACATTAAAAGTGGTGTGGCACCTTTGGAAAGAGTGGTGTGGTTTCCCTGCAGCCCATTCCTGAGCTTCCCCGTGGCTGTGTGCCACGCTGGGTGCCAGACGTGTCCCTGGCCGCCGCCCTTGCGTGTGAGACAGTGCTCCATAATTCATCTTCATGTGTGAAGTCAGGCCTCCTGCTGCCTGCTCGGGGTTTGACCCACATTTGAAAAGGTGGTTTGGGATCCTCTGATGTCTAGTTAAGTGGATGTACAATATGCTGTGTCATTAATAATTTCTTTGCTACCAAAATGTGGTTTTATGCTGTGCCGTAATTTCTAATTGGACTTCTCTTTTTTTCTTGTAGTCTGACACAAATGCAAGTTACCTGAGAGCAGCTCGAGCTGGCAACTTGGAAAAGGCTCTTGACTACTTAAAAAATGGAGTGGACATCAACATTTCAAATCAGGTTGAAGAATATTTTGGTCAAATTTTCTGGATATATACCTTTCTCGCTGTTTCTCAGATTTCTCATATTTGCACTTCATGCCAAAGATAACTCACATGTTTTTTGATGAACCCTGTTTAAGTATCTTATCCAATTAAATTTGGGGTTTTTTAAACCCTTTACCCAGACACCTTTTCACTTGCACTTGGAGAATGTTCTACCTTATCTTTCATTCCATTTGTACTGCATTAGATCATGGAACAGCACACAGAATTCAAGACCCCATATCTTGATTTAATTCTTACTCTGTCCTTATAATCTAGTTCCTGTAAAGTTTACCCAAGTGTAGTTTTTGTAAGCAGTCCTCTTAGTGTGAAAGTAATAATTTGTCCCCTCATATGCTTGGTAAGCTGAAAAACGCTTGGTAAACCTTTTAATTGCTTTTCTTTTTCCCCTCCCTTTCTTTAAATCAGAATGGGTTGAATGCTCTCCATCTCGCTTCCAAAGAAGGGCACGTAGAAGTTGTCTCTGAGCTGATCCAGCGAGGTGCCAGTGTGGATGCAGCCACAAAGGTCAGTCAGGCCTATCTGGTTGTTCCCTTGTTCACACTGCTGGCCTGGGCACGAGGCATTGGCCAAGTGATTACAGACTGCTGCAGCAGCAATTGCCCATTTTCCACTGCTGGGGGGGGTGTGTCTCAATAAGTGTTTAATAGAAACAGATATATATGATAGTAGACGATAGTAAATGTCACAGATGGGGAGGAAATTTACAGAACAGACTGTAGATTCCTGCTTTGGTTTCTGTCCATGCCATGTCTTCTAGAATAACACACCCACTAGAAGTATTCAGCAAGAATTACTATATTCTAAAGTGGAAGATGTTCTCGATTGTTTTGTTATGTATTCAAGCTCAGGTTTTGTACTCTTTTCAAGTGTCACTATCTCTAATTCCAGAAAGGAAACACAGCATTGCACATAGCATCCCTCGCTGGACAAGCAGAAGTCGTCAAAGTGTTGGTTACAAATCGGGCCAATGTCAATGCACAGTCTCAGGTAAAGCCCTGTGTCCCTGTTTGCTACTACCAACAACTTTGCTGACATTAAAATTGCTCTTCTCTTAGAAACTCTGATATTAGCAAATATATTAGGTAGATCTTACTGTGCTAATGTTGGCTCTTGAAAATAGGGTTGATACTCAGTGAGATCAACCTGGCATCTGCCCTAGGAGTGTCCTATGAGCTGCTACGTGCTAGAGCTGGAAGAGACACTGATAGAGAGGAGAGTGGGAGAGAATGTGTTCAAAGGGATCCTGTTTCACATAATTCACCGTCTCAGGCTTACTTGAGCCCATCCCCTTTCCTTGCACACAAAGGTACTGCAGGCATATGCACAGCTTGTAAGTCTGGTTCAAGTCCTTTGAAAAAATGTTTAGGTCAATTATAGAGAATTTGAAATGAGAGAGGACAGTGCTGGTGTACAAGCAAAGCAGTAAAAAAACCCAGGAAAACTCTGGCTCAAAAAATACTTAAGCCTCAGACTGTTGAAAGTCGTGTGTCTGTGCCAGTGGTGTCCTGCACGCCAGCCCATTCCTGCTCTCCCTGCTCAGGGGCTGGCAGGCAGTGTCAGAGAAGAGACAGGCTTCTCATCTGGCCCAGGATTACCATTTCTCTGTATTACGAAGATGTGGGCATGAAAATAAATGCTTGTTAAAAATATTACATTTTAAAGAAGGAGGGCAGGGTTTTTTTATTGGTCTTTTAAATAATAGGAACAAATGCTTAATGGGGTCTATTTCAAGAATGTTAGTTATTTTTGGTCTATATTTCATATTTTTTTCGCCTGAACAAAAGAAATAAATGACTCAGTTCTTCTTTCTTTTTTATACTAGCTCAATACAGCACTATTTGATTGCAGGAACCATATAACTTAAATTTAAAGAGAACAATAACAACATAAAGTATTTTTAGGTAAAATCTCCCATTCCTGTTAAGAAGTAAAACAAAGCAGAAATATTTGCCATGGTTTTCCTCTTAAAGAAATTAAGATGAGATTGATAGGATCTTTTCTGCTTGTGTTTGAGAACTTGTGTATTCACCAGCACAAGCCCTGAAACTAAAAATAATCTGAGATTGTAAACATCTTATATAACTGCATTGTCCATACACCCTAAGGTTTTGCCACATGTTACACTTATTTGCTAACATACCAGAATTAAAGATTTATCTCCCCCCCCCCCCTCCATTATGGAGGCCTTTGATGTCTTTATTGGAACACCCATGTAACACATCTATTGGCCATTCCACATCAATACCAGGCAGGCACACCAAGGATTCAGCTTTGGAGGAGGTCCCTGGTGCTTTCTGTTACCAAACTTCCCTGGACCAGCTTGATCTGTGATACTGAGCCTCACTTGAGCTTTGCCTTCTTTTATCTTTCTTAAGTCCCACTGTTAGGCCTTCTTTAACCAAATCTTCCTGTCTAAAAATAACAAAAAAAAAAAAAAAAAAAAGCCATGAATTTGTGCTGAAGCTGAATTTTTCACCTCTTTCAAGGGCTATGCATTACTGTTCAAGACAAATTTTATTTTTTCAGACTTGCAGCTGTCTGGCAATTTCAGCCCCTTTTTAAAGAGAGAAGCAAATGTAAAGTATGGGGTGGAAAGATATTTAAAACCCTACAAAAACTTAACATGGTTAAAGGTTAAAAAGGTTCTGCTCTGCCTCCAAATGCAAATAACATTTGGTTTTGAGAATTTTTGCCTATTATTTCATGAAACTAAAGAGCAGGTAGTATTTCCTGCTTCCTTTCTAATTGCAAATATTTGAAACAAAAAAAAAATAATTCTTGTTTCCAGCTGAGTTAGTAAATAGATACAGAATATGCCATGAAATGATAGGGACAAATAGCAGACTGCTGTTCACTGTAATAACTTGTAGAGTGATGTATGAGGTACCTTAGTAAGTGCTTCCTGGCTTCTCTGTTTTTTAATTAAGTAGAATTTTGACTGTATGGTAACTGAGCTGTTGAACCTCTCTTCTGGAGAGTGCATTAACACATTTCTAACTCTGGGCTTGTGCTCTGCGAGCCCTTCAGCGCCTGCTTTGTGCCTGTAGCGATGCTCTCCTGAATAGAGACCGAAATATCAAACCCAGGAACAGCAGCAGCCTGTGCGGGCCTTGTAAACATGTGGCTTCACAGCTGCTCTGTGCCTTGCTGGTGGCAAAGCTCCTCTTGGATCAAACATCCATTTCCTCTCCAGCTGTCCTTTGTTGTGACCTCTTTGTCCGCGCTGCCAGCGCGGCCGCGTGCTTGGCCTGGCGTCACCTGTGCTCGGTGCTGGACGCGTGCCCTGCCCCTGTGCCCCGCTGCTGGGACAGTCAGGTGTCTCTCAGCTGTTCCACTGCTGCAGCTCAGCCCAATTTCACTGCCATAGCTCTGAGGCTGTGGTCTCCCTCCACATCTCTCCAGGGCCCAGAATGCTGATGTTTTTCCTTTGATGTAAACATATGGCCGAACTCCTCTCAGCTCATCTGTTTTCAGCCCCATTGGTTTTCTGCAAAATCCGGGTCAGTGTCCTGTATGACTGTAGCAGAGATTTTAGAAATTCTCAGAACAAAAGGTGAAAAATACATTGCCTTAATATTAACCCCAAAAAATTCAGTTTCTGACAGGCTGTAACCTGTTTACAGTTAAGACAAAAACAAAAGCATTGACTGTAAGAGAAAGGCATTCACCGAAGAACGAGTTAAGCTCTGCAGCCTCTAATACTTGTATTGCATTGATTGAAATCAGTCACTTAAGCATAATTTGAGAGATGCTCTAATGTGGTCAGAAACACTGATAAGCCTCTGTCTCAAGCTGCTGAGAACCAATGATCCTCACATCTCCTGGTGCCTGAAATATGAAGTAGCTCAGTACCCACAAGCAGAGTGTGCTCAGAAGGCAGCTCTTTGAGGAGATGGAAGGCAGAAGTAGCTGGCACAAGTGAAAGAGAAGTCAAAGCTAATGGAAAGAAGAGAAAAAAAATGTTGATTACTCTGAAGAATCATTGCTCTTGCTTTCACCACAGACTTGTATTGTATTTCCCTGTCCCGTTTTGCATTTCCAATGCTGTGGCTGTATTTATCAGGAATCATAACTCATTGCCACCAAATCATCTCTCCAGATGGATTTTTAGTTTAACTTCACAACAGATATGAAAGGAATTGTTCTCACTTAGCTGGGGGAATTGTATCTGGTCAGCTGAAAGGTTCTTCTGTGTCCTTTTAAATAATATTACCCTTCTCTCATCTTCACTTAAGCCAGTGTAGATCATGCCATTAACTCATCTGTGAGCAAACAGGATTTTTCGCTTTTCACCAAATCTTCCCTCATTTGGCAGATCTGTTTTATGTTTAAAATGTTTGTGGGGTGTTTACACTCTTGTTTTCGTATTTCAGAATGGCTTCACTCCATTGTATATGGCAGCCCAAGAAAACCACCTGGAGGTTGTTAAGTTTCTTCTTGACAATGGTGCCAGTCAAAGCCTTGCCACAGAGGTAAAAGTTTGAATTTGACACTTTATGAACAAAGCAAAATGTGTTTCAGCAGTGATTTCTGCCAGCTTATATCAAACTAGTCTTTTAAATACAAAATTAAAGATGAATAAAAAGCTGTCTCTGTGAAGTGTGCTAATGAATAGAGTTATGGGCTTTTCAGCAATTTAAACTATCTCTTGCCATTTCTAAAATAAAAAAAAAATTACTTTAACCAGAGACAGTACTAAATATAGATGTGTTCTTAGTCATAACTGCTAATCTTTCAGGTTAAGTGCTCACACAGGGAAGCTGTGTATAATATAAAAGTTTTCTGTGCTCTTATTAAAAATAGTGAGCAGTGTGAAGGGTGGCAACCATAAGGCAAGAACAACTGTTCACCTGTGCTTTGGAGCAGCCCTGGGATATCAGAGAAAACCCAGGGCTGCTTGGGGCATTTCCTGAACTGCTTCATTTCCATGTTGGTACCTTCTCTGTGGCACCCCGTTACCCCACATGGTGCTGCAGGGAGAATTTCAAGCTGACAGAAAGACGCAGGATCCATCCTTGAAGGTGTTCTCTGATCTTTCTAGAGGAACACTTTGTATTTCTTTCTTTAAAAAGCAATTCTAACTCAAATAAGACAACCTGTGAAGAAAATAAATAAATATATTAATATTTCTAAATGCATGGCATTGAGAAAAGTGTTGAATCTGGTGAATTTTCAGTTGTCCTGTTACTAAGATTACTGTATAATGGTGTAGAAAGGAAATCTTATTCCTTATTCTGCTGTAAGAAATTAATTGCTAATGGATCAAAACAGTGTTTCCAAAATCACTAAAAGTTTCCAAAATCACACTAGAAGTGTGCATCAGAATCACTTTCTGGAAATGCTCAAAGATATGAAAGTCAAGAAATACCAAAATAAAATATTTACATCTGGTAAATGAATTGAAAATTAGTTTTCAGAGCATTGATTTCTATTTCCTTGTAAAAACTTGGAAAGAAAGAAGACATGGAACATCTAGAGATGTTCCATGCAATAGGTTCTGAATTCTGAAAATACGATTTTCTGAAAAGAGATTTAAAAAAAATTTTTTTTGAAGGGTTTTTGGGTGTTTGTTTGGGTTTGTTTGGTTGGTTTTTTTTGGTATTGCTTTTCCCTTGAGCATTGTATGTAAGTTTAGGATGAGCTTTTTTTCCATCTCAGCTTGATGATAAGGTGCCATCTAATTTTATCCATGGAGAATTCCTTTGAATATAGCAGACTACAAAACAGTGGCACTTTTACTGCTTTTCTTGTTTGAGATAGTTACTTATGGGTTCTTTCTTATTTTCTCTTGATCCAAGTTTTCTTATAAATCTGATTTCTCTTTATTATTCTAAGTGCAAAAAAATCTGTAACTAAAGGTTTGCCACTTAGCTCAATAGTCTTCAAAAGTAACTATTTAATCATGGTGTTTAAATGTAATTAAAGGAAAATAGATTCTGTTTCCCTATAAGAAACAATGTTGGGTGTCTACATCATTCTTCTGTGAAGTGGCTGAATTTTCAGGTGTGTAAATGGAAGCCAAGGTCTCCAGGGTTTCTCCAGGCAAGAGCCCCCATTTCTGCTTGTACAGTAGAGCAACATTGCCAGAGCCCTCTCCTGGGGATGCTCAGGGAGGTTTTTTGGCCTTCAGAGCATCTTTCCCTTGCCCCTGTAGCTCTTTCACCCCAGGACTGCAGCCCAGTGCCCTGCCCTTGCTGCTGGAGGATGGGGAGCTGCAGGCAGCAGGGAAACCTGGTTCAATGAGCTTGAAACTCCTCAGGGGGTGGGGAGGGTGTGGTGGAAATCCTTGTTAGGATCCAGGAATTTCAGTGATTTTCTTGGATTTTCTTCCCCTCAAAAATTTTGAAGAAGCTCTCTTTTTCAGGACCCCTCCTGTTTCTCATCCTAGATTGAGGTGGTCTTTGTTTTGAAGCTAGAGAGAGAGATTTCATATTGAAAACCTTACTTTTCATTCCAAAAGTTAACACTTCAACTATGCACTGTTGAATGAGGATCTACCTTTTTCTCTGTCACTGCTGCACTTTTATTTCACAGTTACAATTTCACCAGGATAGCAGTAGTTGAAAAGTAAAAGAACATGTTTGCTTGCAAAGCTGCAACGAGGTTTGGTGATACAGGCTTTGGATATATTCATCAGGAGACAAATTGAATAAATAAATATCCCAGGTAGCTTGCCTTTGTGATTTTTTGAGTGATTTATGTGTATTATCTTGGGCAAAGATAATTGCTCCTGGGTCGCAATGACAGATGTTTGGGATGGAGCAGAATGTAAATGACAACTCCTTCATTCCTTAGTTTACTAAGAATCCATAAGATAAAATTAAAATGAAAACATAAAATTATAAATCCCAGACTGTACTCTTTATGTGTTTGAGGAATGTGATCTAAAATCTGTTAAATAAAAACCTTCCTTTTTTCAGGTTTATTGCTCTCCACCAGTTTGGTTATTATCAAATCTGGAAGGAAATCACTTCTTTTTGTAAAAGGATTGTCTATCAAATTATATAAATTTTTATAAAGGAAATTATAGCAGAACCTCACTACATTAGAAGAATGTGGTATTCTTGATCAATTATTATATTTTAAGTCCACATATAAAATATGTTATAGGATAGAGCTCAAGTGTTTTGTTTGTTTTGGTTTGTTTAGTTGTTTGGGGTTTTTTAAAATAATCATAAAAATGTAGATTATAATCTGTAAGGAACGGATGATAATTTAATACTGAGACATCATTAGCAATTGTAATTTTAGTATTACAACTTTTTATACCTTTTTATATAATTAATCACTTACATAAATAAGTATCTGTATAATTAACTGTAGATTTGTGAGTAATTTCACGCCTTTTTTTTTTCCTCGAAGTTTCAGTCATTCATGTCTTATAATTTTATGTTGTGTCTGGAGTGCCAGAAGGGTGTTTTGAGTATTTGGAACCTTGTTCACCAGCCCTTTATTCCAATTTCAGGGTACTTTTAATTTGCACTTGGTTGAATGTGGGCCAGCTCTGTTCGTAACGCTGAGATCTCTTCGCTTCCCCTCTCCCACCCTGTGGAAGGCTTGGGGCAGGCGTTGACGGTGCCCGTTGTGTGTTGCAGGATGGTTTCACACCTTTGGCAGTAGCTTTGCAGCAAGGCCATGACCAGGTGGTTTCCCTGCTGCTGGAAAATGACACGAAGGGAAAAGTCCGCCTCCCTGCCCTTCACATCGCGGCTCGCAAGGACGACACGAAGGCAGCGGCTCTGCTCCTGCAGAACGACCACAATGCTGACGTGGAGTCAAAGGTCAGTTGGGAAAAGCAGGGAGGTTTGATGCCATCAGGTGCCTACCACATCCAGGGAGATCTCCCTCCCTCTGAGCTGTTCTGCTGCAGTTAAACAGAACTTTCTCCTCCAACACCTGATAAAGAATAGCGTTTATTTGCCTCCTTTGCCTCTTTCCCTGTTCCCTTTCTGTTTAAATCAGGGTTAATTTCTCTTGTAGAAACCTTGCAAATGGAAAATAATAAAATATCATTTGAATTATTCTCTTGGAAATGAAAGCCACTCCTGAAAGCAGTGGTGAGCCGTAGGTTCTGTACAGCAAAGTCATTTGATCAGTTGTCTGTGCAATTGCTGCTTGGAGAACTTTGGTAAACATGTAACAATGAAGCACTCAAAGTACTCGCTCATTCGGCTTCCCCCCTGTGGAGCTTCCCGTGTGTGCTGGGCGTGCTGCCATCCCAGCTGCCGCGCCACACAGCCCTCATGAAGCTTTCCGCATCCATGTCACCGGTGGTGGACTAACCGTTCATTTTTTCCCCCTCTTTGCTTCCAAATGTGTTAACCTAGATGATGGTGAATAGAACAACAGAGGTATATATAAATATATATATGCATCATCACTCCTCCATGACTTAGTGCTGCTGCATCATCTCTCCCTCCTGTCTGCATTGCATATTATAGGATAGACACCTGCTTTAGATGAAATGAAGTAGCATGTGCTAGAGAAGACTGTAGTTTAGAGACCAGGGCTTTCTGCAGCTGAAACTAGGGTTTAAAAGTAAGAGTGAAGCATTCTTGGGAACTGACTGCCATCATAAAAGGGCTGTATTACGTGAGATGGAGTTTTCAGGGATTCTCATGGAGCATGTGTTTATCAGATGCTTTAAGAGCTGCAGACAACCCTGTCATGTTGTGCATCCAGGTCTGATTCTAGGCTTCTGCATGACACTTACCTCGATGGTGTCAGCAAATAGAATGATCTGAGGATGGTTTTAGAGCTGCAAAACTCCCAAAGCAAGGCAGTGGCAGCTAGCATGGCTTGCTAACAATTTAGATATGCATCTAGTTCCCATAAGGTTTCATACTTTGCAGGACTGATGGAATTGCTGCATGTTTTAGCATTATTTTAAAAGGAAGTAAAACTACTTAAATATGAAAATCAGTTGCTGAAGTAATTTTATCAGTAAGACATCTTTTAATTAGGGTGGTAACTTGTGCTGTCTGAACATAACCCAGTGTGATTGCCCACAGTGGGAGACTGATCTTTATGGTGCCAACCCTTGGAAAAAAACCCCCCAACATATTAATAATTTAAAATAGACTTTGATGTTATTTTCATTTGCATCTACTTTGAATTTATAAAAATCAGTTAGAAAATATCATTAAATGACTTGTATTTGAACTTCTGCAAAGAATCTCTAAGAGATTTCACTTGCAGGATTGACATAATGCCAATAACTATGTATTTCTAGTTAGAAGCTAATTTCTTATAAAAGTCACATCATTGCTTTAATACTCAAATGTTTTGCTGCTGTTTTCCTGGAATAACTGAAAGTTTTATTCAACTTCTTTTCTTCTAGAATAATTATGTTAATTTTTTTCCCTCCTGCATAGCAATGTGATTTTATTTAGATTCTCTGAGATACTATAAATAAACATCAGTGAGTGAAAACTAGTACAGAATTGGAGTGGTGACTTGCAGCAGGCTCCTGTTACTAGCTTTTGTCAGTGATGTGCCACAAATTGTGGAGTAGTAGTGAGATATTGTTTTAAAACTATCTATTGGTTGTGTTTTGTTTTGTTTTTTTGCAGAGTGGGTTCACTCCCCTCCACATAGCTGCTCACTATGGGAATATCAATGTAGCCACGTTGCTGTTAAATCGGGGAGCTGCCGTGGACTTCACTGCCAGGGTAAGTGTGGAGTGACTTGTGCTCAGTTTGCTTCAGCACCACCTGGCAGCACCTTTTGCACAGAGGGGACAGAGGCACATTGCTCTCACCAGCCAAGAGCCCCACCTGGCTGAGCTGCCTCTGTTACCCTCTGCTGGAAAGGGGCTTTACCTGGGCTGCTGAACCAAGCCTGAGCTCCAGACCTCACATCACAAAACTTCCATTTTCATCAAAAAGAGCTGCTGTTTTCATGGTTGCAGCCTTGCAAAAGGCAAAAGCTGGCATCCAGTGACACAAATGCTTCCTTCCACCTGTAGCTGTAACATATGGCAGGAATGATGTGTCCCTGCTGAATTCTCCTCACCGTGCAGTTGCTTCCAGTGAACATCAGGTGTGGTGGTGAATAAAGCATCTGTGCTTTCACTGCATGCTCAAGAGCCAGGGGATTCATCAAGGAAACCTGAGAAACTGCATGAGTAGGAAATGAAACAAGACCTAGGAGTGGAGTCCATAATGTAAGCAGAAGAAGACAGGAAACAATAGAGGGAAGTTGGAGTTGGAAGAGCAGGGGGAAAACCCAGACATGTACAGATAGGGATCCAGCACAAAGGATAGGGGTACAATATGAAGAGTGAGGAAAGATGGTGGTGCCAGGAATGAGACGAAATAAATAAATAAGCCCCAAAACGAAACAAACTGAGGCTGTTTGACTCACCAAACCTTACCCAAACAAAGCCAGGGAAGAGATGTGGTAGTCATCCAGGACAATAGGGAGATAAAATCAAGGGAGCAAGAGGCAAAGTGAAGGCAAATGCTGATGTAAGAGTAAATAGGCATAAACTGGCCATGAATAAATGCAGTCTAGAAATTTAGATATTTCCTATTAAATCTTAGTAATTAATAATTGCTTAATAATTATATTAAATATAACTAATGAGATTCTGGAACAATCTTTCAATTAAATTAGAAAAAGTAAAAGAAAAAAGCCCAATGTAAATTTAAGATTATATTTATGAGGGGAATTATGTTGCATGGATAATCCAGCAGCTCTTCTTCTGAGATCTTGATCATGTGTTAGGTTTATTACTTTTGCAAGAGGAAAAGTACTACAATACTGTTTAGAGCATTTGCACAAAGGGAAAAGTAAATTTGCAGTATTCTACTTTAGATGGTTTGTATAGTTAAAAACTTGAAAGCTTTTGTAGTTAAGGCACATATTTACATGCAGCAAAGTTTTCATGACAAGCATTGCAAACCCATTGCTTTGCTTTCACTGATAACACTGACCTCTGATTTCCAAGTCCTTTAACTGACCCAATTAGAGCATTAAGGCATTTCATACCATCCTAAGCTTTGGCATTGCGTGTTTGATAAGCTCTAATCACAGAAGCAAGGAAGACAAATAGGGTCTTGGGTCAACTCTTTCCCACTCAGAAACAAGATTAGGGATTAGCAATGCTACTACATTAGCAATTAGCAGCATTTAGTACCAGTGCACTAAATACCATCTGCCTATGCTTGTTTTAATAAAATAATAAGCCTTAGGCTTCAGCAGCTCTGTCTTGGATTAAGGGCATTTGTAGAGAGCACATCCAGAGTAATAAGGCCATTCTTGCCTCCTCTTCAGGATCTGGACATTCCAAGTTCTGCCTCCATTAGTTGTCATCATCAGAGGGAGATGGAGTTTTGGGAGAGCTGGGGAAGTGTGGATGCAGTGACATCAGCCTGGAGGAGCAGTGGGCTGAGGCTGTGACTCAGGGAGCACTGAGTGCTTGTTTGTGCCTGTGATACAGGGCGGGGGCATCCAGAGAGAGAGAGAGAGAGCTCATCTCTACTCCGTGGCAGTTGCAAATCTAGATAAAGCTGTTGTGACAGAAAGAATTGTAGCATAAATAACAGTAATATGGAGTTGAATTTTGTTCTTTAGTGCTTATCAGGCTGCGGGGGAAGAAGGATGCACATCCTTCTGCACAGAAAGATGGCTTAGGTTCTGGCAGAGCAGGATTTGCAGGCTAACAGAGCACGTGCAATTATCAGCACCAAGTAGGGGAGCCCTTGCTTGATCTTTGATTACCCAAATTGCAAAACAGGTACTGAAAATGACCCACAGGTAAAGCCTGCTCATTGCCACCTCATTGCCTCTTGTTTTAATTTCTGTAAACACTATCCACACTCTGCTGTCTTCCCTCTGCAGGAAAGACCCTTTTTTTGAGTTGCTGACAATGTGACATGAGCAACAGGGCAATGATATGGAAGGGCTGTAGCCCAGATAAAATATTATCATATGTACTGTGCATACATATGCACAAGTGCAAAGGGCAAACTTTTAAGATGGGGTGTCAAGTGCACTTTGTGCGTTTTTCCTTTATTCTTATGAAATAAATACAAATTAACCGTGCTTGTCTAACTCTCAGTTTATGTTCAAACTCTTCAGGAGAGTACAAATTCTGGGGAGAGGTTTGAGCAAGAGGAGAGGATTATGGTAACAGAAGAAGCTTGTGTGAACAGGATAATGTGAAGACAAATGTGTGAGGGCAGGACAAATAGCCATCTGCCACCATCAGTGTAGTCAGGGTGGGGAAAGGCAGAGGAATGTGAATGGATGTGTGGGATGAAGGCAGAACTCTAAGGCCAAGGGCAAGTGTGGTGAAAGGCTGTAAGAAAAAGGAGGGCAGACCTGTGGCAAAGGAGATCTCCCCAGCTGCTGTTTTCAGTCTGTTTCCAAGAGGCCTGAGGGAAGAAAGAGGTTCCAGCAGGGAAGGCAAGGAAAGAGATGAGCTTGCTGATGGCTCTCAGCGTGTGGCAGGAGCTGAGCAGTGGTGCTGTACTGTAAGTAAATGATGTCCCCAGTGATGTTCAGTAGCAGCTGCTCCCTCAGCCCCACTGGTACACACCTGCCTGCCTCTCAGCTGTCACATATCCCCTTGGTCCCTTCTTTCACTGCAGCTAGGAGACAGGCACAGCTCCAGGAGCTCTTACAGGTGTCACAGTGCCTGCCAGCCTGTGTACCTGCTGACTGTAGAGGCTGGGGGGTTGGAAATGTACCTACTTTCACAGCTTTGCACTCCTGCAGCCTGATGATGTCATGTCAGCTCTTTCCTTGAGCTGCATTAGCTCTTCTGTGTCCAGGCTTTCTTCTCTTGCCTTGCTGCAAGTGCAGGGAAAGTGGCACAGCAAACTCCCCATTGGGATGGATGGAAATAATTCCAGAAAATCAGCTTGTGATGCCCTTTATTCCACCTATAAACAAGGAGGCAGCTTTGGGAGCCATCCTAACCTCATTCCAAGTGAAACAAAATCTCCTTATTCAGCTGGATGTTTGCCATTTTGTAACAAAGGAAAAACAATCATTCCAAATTGCTTGACTTCTTGGGCTCAAACTCAACAGAAAACCTGTCACAATTACTGGCAGGGTATGCATTGCAGAGTAACAGGCATTTTATGACTACTCATCATCCTTTTTCTGTAGTACATTATCATGTGTCCAGCTTCTCCAAAACACTTCAAATACTTCATTGCATCACCATATTTCCCTTTTGTTTAACTGGGAGACAATCACACAGAAACTAAAGAAGTGGAGGAGGAGAATAAAGGGTAACTGAGGGTGAAGCTGGCCTCCTTTCTTAGCCAGATTAACACTTTAAAGCAGTCACCACTTAGGCTTTGAAGGATTGCAACAGCTCCAGGCACCATTCTCTTAGCTGACAGTGCCACTTATCTCAGAGGTGTGATGACTCCTAGTTAAAAACTGAAAGGTAGCCAGATACCTTAAAAGTGAATCTATTTTATCAATTTTTTTCATCAGGAAAAACTAATTCCTGTCATTTTATAACTGTCTTTTATCAGCCACCTGTGCCTTTAAATCAAACTGTGTCGGATGTCTTACCTAGAGTTTTAATGATTTTGAAGGTGTTTTGAATAAACTGAGAATTTTACTTAGGTAAAAGTTGTTTTTTTTGGGGTTTACACAGTCTTCAGATAGCATTCTTCTGTCTGAGATGATCCTCCAGTGGAAAGATCTGTTTAGCCCAGGGGAGGAAATGCCTTTGAAGCTCCACCTGTCCCTGAGGAAAATAGTGATTAGAAAGGAAGGATGAAATCTCTGCAGCTTCCAGAGCAACAGCTAAAAGAAACCTCTGTGATCCCCACATCCACTCTGTGCTTGAGCAAGTCAGCAGAGGGAGGTAGCCAGGGAATCCTCTCTCTGAAGATGACCTCTCCCTGTACCTTCCTTGCCAAAGCAAATGGGAGCTCATCCCTGTGCCATAAAACTGCATCCAGCCATGGGAAAAGCCTTCCTGATACACAGCACTCCTTAGCCTAGAGGAGAGCTCAGTTCCACTGGGAGTGGGCTTTGCCTGCAGAAAGTTTGCTTACTGAAAGGTTAGGAGAGGATTTGGTAATTTTGAAGGCGGTGTGAGGACAACATGCATTAATGATGACCCTGAGGCTGAGAAGCAGAACACCATTAGCCCATCAAAAAGTGCAGGCAATATCTAAGTGACAGTGGCATAAGAGGAAAACATCTTTGTTTCCCCAGTGGTAGTTTGCCAAAAGAGCCCCTTTCTATAGTCTTCTTTCTTTTCTTCCAGGATTCATTTTATACATCTCAACCCTGAAGAAAGTTAAGTATATAAGCACACAAGAGCTAAAATAGCACAATATAAGACTTACTGCCATTAAGGAGAGGATGAAAAAAGCTGGGGAATGGTGCACTGATGAGGGTTTTCCTGGAAAGCATCTGATTGTGCATTTTTATCTTCAGTTTCTGAAACATCTACACAAACCTCAGTGATCCCAATAACTGGTACTGGAATATAAGACTTTTCTCTGCAGGAATTCTGCTGTATTGTAGCTCCAGTTCTGAATTGCAGAAAAATGCAGGGGAGGATATTGATTGTTTTAACATACAATGTGTTGGTGTTGGTGCATAGTTGCATATGAGGATCTTAAACGCTCACCACAATCTTCCCATACCTCCAGAATTGGTCGTAGTGGTAATAACAATGCAGGTGGTGCTGCTGACAATTCCAGTATGCAGAAACCACTGTTATGCTCTTTCCTTTAAAACCTCTAAGGCTGGAGGGATTTTCCAGACTGTATAAGAACATTCTGTTATAGCAGTCTGGCTGTTTTCAACTTTTGTCTTACTCACACATTCTGTGCCAATATTAAGCTCTTCCTAGAGTTTGCTCTCAGTTGAGGATTGAGAAGAACTATCTTAGTAAATTCCAAGTTAATCTGAACATTTTGGTAAGAAACTGTTCTGGTTTGTTTTAAATAAAGGAAGTGAAATTTGAAATCAGATAAGTGTAATTTTTCTGATTAAAACTGAACTCCACTGAGAGGCTGGGAGGAGAGCTCAGAGGTGGAGGTTCTCTTATTGGCAGCAAGAAGAAACACCAAGTCCATTTGTCTGGCAATGAATCTTCACAGTCCTGATGTGATCAGCTGCTCAAGTCAGCATTTAAATCACTGCAGCACATGACTAGGAAAGGTTTTCCCCTTTGTTTTGTGCCTTCCTTTAAAGGTGCACTTCAGAGCCCAATATGAAGCTGTAAGTGCAAACATTTACTTTTCTTAGTTATTATTAGCATCCTTATGCTTCTAAGACTCCAGCTGTGATGGGAGAGAGGCAATCTCGTAGGACAGCACAGCACATCAGAAACCCAGGGGGAGTTCCTGGTTTTCTAAATGCATTAAAATGTAACCATATAAGATCTACTTTGCACACTATTTTAAAACCCTGGTTTTTTCTTGACTTCCTATCCATTCGTGTTGCTAATTTGTAATGGAGAGGAGCAATTCTGACTGCTGTGGTGAACTGTGATGGATAACGCCGTGTGTCAGAGGGCAGCTGATCTCATTTCAGCTGGGAAATGTGTGGTGGCTCATTTCTCAACACAAGATAACTCAAAAGTTTTTGAGTTTTCTTGTAAAGCTACAGATAGAGAGCTGCACCTGGAAAGGCTCTGTGTTCCCTCTGATGAGGCACAAGCAAAGGCCACTGACTGTAAAAGCAGGTCACTCCTCACCCATCATATTTGTAGATGTCGTGTGGCCCTGTGTGAGGGGGTGTGGGCTGCAGCAGGCAGTGCATGGAGACAGAGGGAAAACCACCATCCACAATGCTGTGGAGAAAAAGTTGCATGCACCTAATCCGTGGCTCTTTGAGCGATGTGTGGTCTCAGAGTACTTCAGGTCACGTGCCCCAGGAAATCTGCCAAGAAGGAGAGGAAAGGCTGTTCTAGTTGATAATCCTACGAGCATTTTTTTTGCATTGTTTTAGCCTGCTGTTCTCACAAGTTACGCTTCATATTCCCTGTAGAATTTATTAACTCACAAATTGGACCCCAGTGTCAAGGGGTCTACCTGAGGCATTACCCAGCATTGGGTATTTCAACAGCAAGGTCAGGCAGCACTCCAGCAGGAATTCTAGATCTGAACCACATCTTTTAATGGCAGCTTTTGGAAGACATTTCATTTTTATTACTGCAGGAAAACATCTTCAAAAATTTCCTGATTTACTATTCTATCTTAAGAACAAAGGGAGAAATTTATAGAAGATCAAACGGATAAAAATAGACTGAAAAGACAGCAGATGCTGTTCATACACTGAAGAATTCAGAACCTTACATTTGGTGGCTATTTTGTTTGCTGATACCACAGTTTTAGTGTTAATAAACAACAGCAAAGTTGCACATATTATGAAGCTTTTTTTATCTCTTGTGACAAGTACAAATAACTCCATTTTGAGTTCCTCGCTTTGTTTTGTCATCAGAAAAATTAATGATGGTGTTGTCTGAGGTTTTTTCACTTCCCAGTTCACATTCTTAATTGTGAGATGAGAGATGGGGAAGGACCATACATCTGAAACTTCTGGCTGTGATTCTTTAAGACTTGGTACAACACGGTATTGACCAAAGACAGGTTTCTTGGCCTGAACATCAGTGTGCAATTATTCAAGCATTCATATAAATGCACCTCTTCATCTGTTTGGAGTCAGAACTCTCAGCCAGCCAAATTCTAACTACACATTCTTTGCTACCAGTAAAAGTTTAAATAGCTAAACAGCAAAATTAAATTCTGAATAGAGACTTGCCCCCTCTGTCTTTCCCCCTTCTTCTCCTCACAATGTTTTCCTTAGATGTTAAGGGTGAAAAAGGTTAAAAGTGTTTTTAATCTTTTGTCTTTTAATTTTTTTAATGAACTGTCTGATCAGGTCTGTAAAGTACAAAAAAAAAACCCTGCAGATTCCTTCCAAGGGAATGAGTGCTCTTTCCTAGGAAAGATGAGCTCTTTGGTCATCCCTAAGGACAGATATTACACTGGACATATAGAGTTTGATTTGATTGATTTCTCCTGCTCCATTAATTATTTCAGGGAAGCTGTGTGTAGTTGGTTTTCCTCACAAAATTCTTCTGGAGTGATCACACCCTTTCTCCATCCATCTCTTTGTAATGTGAACTTGCTGCCTATTTGCAAGCAAAAGTTGATCCAGGTTTCAAGATGCTAAAGACATTAAATTTCTATGTTTTTGTAAACACAGGTGATCACATAGAGCAAAGATGGGTTGCTAGCTCTCGAGCTCAGTCCTTTTTTGGTGCCTGAGAATTTCCCCACATTTCCAGCCGGGGTGATTGCCCCTGTCAGAAGGTGGGAGAGAAATATGCTGCCCTAATAGTTCTGGTAGCAGTCCAGAAATATGAGTGTCATTTGATCAGGACTTGGTTTTGAACATGAAAGTGGATATTTTTATTTTTTTCCCCTGTTGCAAGCAAATAGTGTGACCTCACCCTTAATTGCTAAGTGGAAGTCATCTCTTTTAGTTTTGAGCTGTGTATTTGCCAGCACTCATCTGTCTGTTCTAGAATCAACATTTATGGCAACAAGAGCTTTGACTGGCAAATAATTAGATCCAAAGTGCACATTCTTATGTGGTAATGCCCTCCCCTGTGCTGCACTAGATTCAGCTTAGTGTCAAGATGAGTGAGAACCAGACTTCTAATAGGTATTTGTCTTGCCTTTGGTAATGCTGCCCCTTCCTCCTCCATTTCTTTCTTGATGCTTGGAAAATGCTTTTGTTCTTGTCTGTGTATGAGGCAGTAAATTATTAGTGCTAAAATATTTTGATGTATTAACAGAGCACTAGGGTCTATTAGGCTGAGTTAACCTCTTTACCCCTTAACATCAGCAAGCAGAAAAAGGTGTTTCTTTAATCTAAATTACTTGCAGTACTCTTTACTTGAAGACACAAAAGTTATTTCCTTTACCATTTTTTCCTTGATAAAGTAGAATTTATCTCTCTCCCCCTCTGACCTCAGTAACATCTTTCCTCCTGGGAAGAGAGAAAAGCAGAAAGTATCTCCACATAATTGCTTTTCTCCCCTTTTTTTCTGTCCTCTTTGTGACTGGTACAGTAATGCAGTGAACCCCTATCATCCAGTGTCAACTCCCAGTCAAATAAAATTAAATCTTTTTTTTCAAAACCAACTCACAGAAAGCTTATGTGATCACATAGTTTTACCTCCCTGAGAAGACTAAACATCTGCACTTTTTGTTTAATGTGCTAAGCATCTTCTTGCTTTACTTTGCTTTTTAAAGTAGTGAAAAGCTACCCTAGCACAGTCATCACTTTGATACTCTAATGATCATGAATATTGCAGAAAGGATCTCTGTCATTTAACCTTGCTAACATGTACTTTACCTCTGTGATAATATTAATTAGTACTTTCTAGTAGCTGTGAGTTTGCTTCATAGTGAAATTTTGTGTAAATGAAAATGTAGCAGCTGCATGAGGCGCTTGGTTGTGATGGGGCTGTGAGTCAGCTTGTCACATCTGAGAGGGGCTGGTTCTCTGTCACTCCACTCACCTGCAGTTCTGAGGATGAGTGCTCTGCTAGCCAGCTCAGACACTGGTACCCCTCCCCAGCTGCCCAGGGTGCCTCTAATTCAGGCAGCCCCAGGACACACCCTCAGTGCTTGTGCTGCTTCCCCTGGGTGCCAGGTTTCACCCACCAGCTGTTTGTGCTGCCCCTGAACACGCAGGAACACATCCTTGCAGTTCTGTTTGTCTGCACACACGAGCTGTGTGCTCTGTTTAGATCCTTTTATTTTTACTTGCCTCCATATGATCCAGTGCATACAGGATGTGGCCTTCATACGCCACGAGAGAAAGGATTCATCAGAGCATGAAGAGACGTCCTGGCTGCATCTTGTTAAAGAAGTGCCTGTGTGTTGCTTATGTAACTGTCCTGGATGTGCAGCATCCCTGCCTGTGCCAGCCTGCCAGGCACTGCTCAGGCAAGCACACACACTGCTCTGCAGCCCCACGTCAAGCACGGTGTTACACCCATTAGGGGAGAAAATTGAGTAGGCACAGTTAATGCCTAATGAAGGTGCTTGTCAGGCTTTCAGAGTTTGCTGATGATGTTCAGAAATAAGTAACGTTGGCCTCTCATAATTTTTGATGAGATCTACAGATATGATGGTTTTATTTATTTTTTCCGTGGCTTCTACAAGGCCAATGAAGTTGAGGTATGAATCCTTATCACTACAGGCTCATAACCAACCACAGCTGGATTAAATTGCTAGGATTCAGTAAGATTGCATAAGTTCAACCCTTAAGCAAAAGTTGTGAGCTGAGGCAAAATCATCTTATAACTCTAACAGGAAGTTTACTTTTGTCTTCACCGTGTGTGTTTTGAGATATCAGGCCAGTAATTCACGTGGGATTGAACACAGCTTCCCTTTGCTTTCATGCTCCCAGGGAAACAAACTGTGTTGTGCTTTAGCAAATCGGGCATAATTCATTCTGTGAGCAAACCAAAAATGGAATTCATGAAAGACAGACATATGCATATTTATTTTCATGTTTTTTTCTTCCACAGAATGATATTACACCATTGCACGTTGCATCAAAAAGGGGAAACGCAAACATGGTCAAACTCCTACTTGATCGAGGAGCTAAAATTGATGCCAAAACAAGGGTAAGCTCAAGTGTGAGTGCTGTGAGTGACTGTGGAATTATTGCCTCTGACCTGTGTGTTGCTCTAGAGCTTAAATCATTCATCTTCCCAGCAGGCTAGTACAGCTGCACTGCATTTATTTTTTATGAAATGATTGCAGTAGGATGCTAACATTTTACATTTCTTACAGCAGTGTGTAAAACACCAAGGATGGCAAAGCTCAGAGCCAACCATTTTCCATGTTCCCTTTCTAGTGTTTAATTAGGAGCTGCTTTTATGTGCTTGGAAGTAGAGGTGAATGTACAGGAACATGCTAAAAGAGAATGCAAGTCAGATATTTCAGAATTTGAATGCTAGCAGGGTAACTCTGAGCTGCAGTGTGTGTTTGCCTTTCACTGTCCACAGGCAGTGTCACAGTGTGGTGTGGCTGATGAGCCTCCTGCAGCTCAGGCTCGGTGTGAGGGGTGCTTGGCTGCTGGCTGGGGTTTGCCAGCACATGTGTTGGGCAGAGGGATGGTTTCCATCAGGCTGACACCCAGCTCAGTGCCCTGAGTGACTTAAAAAAATCAGTGCATATGGTTATGCCTAATTGCTGTAGTTAAAACCCAGCCAAACTAGGGATATTTTATTGACTTACACTGCAGCAGGAAAAAAAAAAAAAAAGAAAAAAAAAAAAAAAGAAGAGAGAATGAAGAAGTTCAAATGTTTGGAAGTAAACCTGGAACAAGTGGTGCTGTGGGCTGTCAGGGCAGTCTTTGCAACCCACTCCTGTGGGTGCAAGGTAACTCTCAAGAGCTGTCCCAGTAACTTTTTGACAATTATAATTTTCTTGAAATGTTAATTTATCACCTCTACCTTTTCCATTTTGAATTAGTCTGTGTAAGTTTTACCTTTCAAAATAGTTCTAAACAAAAGAAAGGAATAACCTAAGAATAGTTTTTCTACAGTTCTTCCTGTATTCACAGGTTTTTGTTTGGTTACTGTAGTTTCTAAGATTTCCTGCAGTGCTTGTTAGGCACATTCATGGGTTTTTTCCTCTGTCAAATTCAGAAACTGGGTCAATCTATTTTGTCATCTCTTCATTCTCTCCACATGTTTTTCTTATTGCTTCTATTTTACCTTTAGTAGCAGATGATTTATTTCTAAAATGCTTCCCTTTTTTTCTAGTTGGGCAACATGGAAAAGATGATTTTTCATGGGTAATGTGGACAGTGGATATATTTTCTGGACTGAAATTCCAGCCTCCTCTGAGCTACATAGGGGCACCAGGCTGAGGGCTGTGATTCTGCCTTGTGATGGGGAGAGCCACCAGTTGGTGCTGTAACAGATGTGCATTTGGTCAGAGCAGGGAGAAAGGGACTTGGTGGGGGATTAGTTGCTTCCCTCTGCAAGTATTTGTATGGCCCACTGCAGTCCAAATCATTAGGGACCAGTACTTTATATAGTTGGAGTCAAGTTAGTTCTATTAGTCAGGAAAATTCGTGCTCTGCTTCGTTTCCTATATCACAAGCTCCGGGGTCAGACACTGGGATAATTTATGTAACTAAAAATACAGGCTGGGACGGAAACAGGATCTAGGAAGAGGGCAGAAGCATTAACAGCTCCTGAGTCTGGCACAGCTTCCCAGTGAGGCAAGAGGCAGTGATGACTGTGGCTCATGAAGCAGTGGTTTGTTTTTTCTGGCTCCCCCCAGAGTCTGCCTGTTTCCCCGAACACCCATCCTCCCCAGAAGTCAGAAGAGGTTTGCAGAACTTTTCCTGCTCCTGCTTTAGGTGTGTCCCCCAAGGCTGCACTGGCTGGCCTTAGCAGAGGCATGGTTTCCTGGCAGTCAGGGAGGGAGTGCAGTTGTGTGCCCTGCCTCATCCTGCTTGGCTGGCTGTGCTCGGGGCTCACACAGCTCCGTGATGGGCAAAGGGAACAGCACCACTGTTGCATTGCCATTTCCACACCCAAGCATGTAAGGAAAGGAGTTTCAGTTTACCTCTGAACGTATAAGAAAGCCAAGCTGGAAAGTTCTGTGCCCTTCTTACTGTGGTTGGCTCAGTGCCAGAACAGGGGCACCTATTGGATCTTTGGAATGTTTCTCAAAACCTTGGCCCAACCTTCTGTTGGGCAGCAAGCCAAATTATCCCTCCTTGGTCACTGTACACTTAAGAATGAGCTCAGAGTTTCTTGGTGCTTTTTGGGGTGTCTTAGCAGGTGCTAGAGGTTTCTCTGCACTGTGCACAGCTTTTGTTCTTTTGTTTTTGCATCATTTTTTATCTTCTCTGTTATCAAAACCTTTGCTTTACATAACACACCTGAAGAGCCATCTCACAAACATTCTTAAGCCATTTCTGAGAAGTTGCGGGCCAGCCCTCAGAGTTTGGTACATCTTTGTGGCGCTCAAAGCACTGGCCACCACGCAGCCTGTATCACACCAGTTCAGAAATCAGTACCTAAAGCAAGAGAAGGCTGAGAGGAATGTGGTGCTGGGTGAAAAAAGGGCATTGTTTGAGGAGTGCCTGCCTGGTTCTCATATTCAGCAGCAAAGATTAATTGCTCTGAGCTGGCACAACACATGCTCCTGCTAAAGCTCTCCCGTTGTTCCAGCCTGACCCAATGTTGTTTTACAAGACTGAACAATTAAGATATGTCAACTTTGCAGATTTTTTTTTTTTTAAGCACTATTTTTGTTTTCAATACCCCAGATATATAATGGCCCTACAAAAATACAGGATGACAAAGGCTCTGGTCATATCCTTTACAACAGCATCACCGCTGCTGAATGCACTGAAAGGCAAAGAGCAGCTGGGGCTGTCTTTTCTGATACATGTGTCAAGTCCTGCTTATCAGCTGGATGCCCAGGCAGAGCCCAGCCTTGTGTGCTCTGTGGGGGGCAGGTGCTGAAAGCACACAGCTTGATAACAGGTGGGATTTGCATGTGAAAATAAGTGAGTCTCCTAGTACCATATTTATAAATGTGAGACCTTTCTTTCTTCCTGTTTCTTTTTAAGAGGTGAACAGAATTTATGTATGTAAGAGATAAGCAGATTTCTTTTTTTCTGTTAGAATAGCTTTTTGTCTTGGACATTATGATATTATTTAATTCAAAGACTGATTATGGAGGAGGCAAAATACCTCCTTAAAGGTAAATGGCAAAGGTTCTGTACCCATATGAAAGGAAAAAAAAAAAATCTTAAAATTGCTGGTTTCTATTGCTCAGGGAGTAGGCATTTGTTTCTCCTGTTTTATGTCTGTATTTCACATTTGCAGAATGCAGAACATACTGTTGTATGTTGTTGACCAAACTCTAACAGAGCTAGGATTTGCTCCTCTGACACTTAGATGGGACAGATTTAGCTATTCAGCTGGCATTTTGTGGTCTGTTCCTGCAATCCATTCTCTATGTGGGATACTGGAATACTCTCCACATAATGCTTATTTTTATTGTTCACAAAAATAATCATTTTATAAATAAATTAACATAAAGCCTTTCCTGAGTAGTAAGTAAGTCGAGGCAATGATTTCTTTTCCTTAGTCATTTACATGAGCATTTGTGTTTGCTGCTGACAGATGGTCCAGGAAACTGTAGTGCTGAAGTACTGCACAAAAGGTTAACATGAAGGGCTAAATCCTTATCCTGTTTAAATGATTGTAAAAGTAATCCAGGAGCTCCCACTTTCTCTGGACTCATTAGGACTGGGATTTGATGAGCACCATTTTACTCTTGCACACCTCCACACTGTAGTTGGGAGCTGGGAGAATGTGTGAGGCACATCCCAAAATTATGTTAAAACTATTTTGAGACTCAGACATGCCTTTTTTTTTTTTCCATTTTACTTCACGCTATGTTGCATTGTTTACTTTAACCAGCTGTTCTTCTTCCCTCTCTTGTCTTTTTTGTGTGTGAGATGTCTGGCAGCTGGTATTTGAGGCTGGCTACTGAATTCTTAAGGGTACCCCTCAAGAACTGTGTGCTGCCAGGGCAGCACAGTTTAATCATTCTGGTTTTTAGCTAAGATTCTGGGCACAGACCTGTTATGCCTCATGTAACATGTTTACTGAATGTTGCCCTAATTATGTTTTTTCTGTCTTCCAGAAAAGACTTTAAAAAGTAAAATTTAATTAGAGAGGTTGATTAAATTAGCTTGATTTGCTTTGGCTGTCTAATACTGTATATGCCAAAGTGAATTTGTGTCTGAAGCAGGCAGCGAGCAAGTTTTAGCCTGGATTAACAATAAGTGTTTATAATCTTCATTCTACTGATTTTACAGCTAAATAACAGGCCCAGCACTCATATCTGCATGAAAACATGTGGGATAAGCTCTTTGAAGATGCATCAGATCATGCATAAGCTGCTCCAGAAAAACCACATCTATTAAGATACAAAATAACTACAATAGCGCTGCCTTGGCACTCTGAATGTGCTTTGCATGAACAGGGAGAGCAAACCTTGTTTGTTGCTCTATTGCCCAGAAGGGGCAGTTTGCAACAGTGCCATTGGAGTGAAGAATTCAGGAGAGCTGGAGCACGGAGGGGCTGTGGGATGGAGCCCTGCTAGGCTGAGTGTGTGCATGGAGTCACTGAGCAGTGCTGGGCAGATAAACCCTGCAGGCAGCAGTAATTGCTCCCCTGGGAATGCCTGCTGTCACCTCTGGCTCTGGGGACAGGAGTGCCTGGTGCTCCTGCCAAGGCTGTGGACAGGCTCTGGGAGTTGGCTCGAACTCTGACAAGCTCTAGCTGAATATTTACATAATATTTAAGTTTTTATGGGGTATTGTGCTTGGTTTCATCGCTCTTTGACTGGGTTAGATGCTGATGCTCACTGATGTGAGAGCTGTGGTTACTGAGGCTGCTGTGGCTTTGGGAGACAGCCCAGAGGATGCCATGATGCAGGGGGAATCCTGGGTGAGCACTGACAGGGAAGAGGTTGCTGGGGAGTACAAGGAGGCTGCTCTGTGCTGACCCCATGCTGCTCAGGGATCCCTTAAAGCCAGGCGTGGTGCTGAGGAAACACACTGCGGCAGGAGGGCTCAGTGTCAGGACAGTTTTGACTCCAATGTACCAAGATCAGGGAGCTACACAGGCACCTGAGTGTCAACAGGGACCAGAAACAATCCTTAGGTCTCATTTGTGTGTGTATATTTAAAATAAAAGCTAAAGCAGGCAGCAGCCCCAGAGATGGGTGTGCAGGGCTAATGGGAAGCTTGTACCTAATCATAACTCCTCCTATTGTCCTCCTGGCTTTGCTGAAGCTGCTCTCAGGCTCTCTGGAGGGATAGATAATACAGATGATATGATTTATCATGTCAGTGCATACTTACAGAGTCCTTAATCTGCAGATTATTGTCATAATCGTTTGTAATGGTTTTTCTGAGCCATTGCAGGCTATCATATTAAGGCAAGTTTGCTTCCTAATACATGTAATATATTTTATGCTTCACATAGTATAGTCTATGTGAACAGTAAATAAGCAACTAGAAAATCTCCTGACAAAGTCAGTGAAGTCTTGCTGAGCTCAGAGCAGTCTGCTTTAATCTCAGAATCTCTTTTTAAAACAGAAGTCTTCATGATCTGCATTTCAGATTGCCTCTGCAGATTTCTTTACCGGCTCTGAGTGTAGTAATTAACTAAATCAGTGAGAAGTGTCTTTTGAAACTATTAAAAAAAAAATAATCTGTGCAGCTAAATTATCTGTCTTGGAGTGTATTTGCTCTTTGCAGTGGGAGACCTGACATCATGTGAACAATAGCTATGGATCAGCTGTCCCCACAAGCACCCACTTGCATTGTCATGCTGTGTCACACGTGATGCATCTGGTGGTAGTGACTGCTGTGTGGCCCAGAATGAGGTCCAGCTGGCCAAGCATGCCTGCCTGCTCCTCCTGAGCCACAGAAACCCTGATAGCCAGAAATACCCACTAAGGGGTGGGGCACTGTGCCCTGGGAGCACTGGAAGGGTCTGGATGGGTACAGGAAGATGATCAAATGTGTCTCATTCTCTGTGGGCATGGTATGTACTAACCATGGTATGTTGGTGAAATGACTTGGGGAAGTATTAAATCTGGAAAATGATCTCTAACTTTGGTGCCTGATCTCCTTGAGTATCTATCTTTGATGTACCTGCAGAATGTAATAATTATAGGAATTAAAAAGAGTGAACAATCTAATGATGATCTTCACCTCTTGCCTACAGGTCTGTAGTTACCTAGCCTTGCTGGGTTTGATTTTCCTTCCCATACAATTTTTCATTTTTTTTGTAGGTAATATTTTCGTATCAAATGTTTGTGTCTGCTCAGTGCATGATATGCCCTCACCTGTGGAAATTACTGGTATAAGAAATATGCATTACCCATTCTAAACACTTGTGAAGCTATGGCAAAACATTTGCAACTCAGCTGAAAAAATGCATCATTTGTGGGTTTTGGTATCTTTTCTCTTTGTCTTTACTTAAGTGTTTTGAGAAGGACATCTTGAATTTGTGTAGTATCATTTTAACAAGATGCACTTTCCAGTACTTTATGGGCTGAAATAGCAGGAAGAAGCAGAAATTACGATAGAATCTACTTGAGAGGTGTCAGTAAGAAGATTGTGGGCCAAGCTGGATTCATCCTGTGGGAACAAATTACTCCCTGAGTTAAGGGAGTTAAGTCTTAACCAAAATATTTTCTTCATCAAAATATCTGCCTTACTCTAAATGCAAGAACGTGCACAATGAGAACCGTACAAGTTTTAAATGACAGTAGCAGGAAAAGTTTATCATGACAATTCCTACCTGTTATCTTTCAGAGGCTTATTAGGAGCAGGCAAAAATGTAGAAACAGGAGAATGTAAGGCTCTTTGAACCATCTCCTCCCTCTTCCTGGCTGCCCTCTACACTTTGCAGGGCTTAAGCTGATATTCCAGTAGAGTGTGGTTTAGGAATTACCAAGGAAGAATATTATAATTGCACGGGAAAAGTATGACTAAGGAGGTATCTTAACAATACTTGCTACCATACAGAAATGGAGGGGGAGTGCATGTGTGTGAAGGGAGTGTGTGAGAAGGAATTTTAGATAATCCCTTATTTAAAAAATGATGTGACATATGTATTCTAGACAGTACAACATATGTGTTTTTAAGAGTAGTGGAAGACACCAGAGAAAAGCCCCTTCCTTTGTGACTTGAAAATGGAAACCAAAAGTTTCTGAAAACTATGACATCATTATTTGCAACAAGCAATAGGATGTTGACTATTACTAAGCAAACCATTCTAAAAGAGGCATGGACAGCATGCCTTGTCTCTGGGGCAGTCATTCAGCTGGAGGTCACATAAGCACAGTCTGCACAACGAGACAGAAGTGAACCCAACATACTTCTATCACCTGGGATTAAGATGGTTTTCTTGTCTGCTGTACACTTGTCAAAATCATTGTAATAAAAAAGTCTAAGGAGGATTTTTTTTCCTCTCAGACTAGCTGACAACCCACCAACTTTAATGGATATTGACAAATGAGAGACCCAGTCTTCTCCAAGCATACAGACAAAAAGTACCTGAAGTGCAATCTCACCTTTTTCTTGCATGTGCAATGAGGGACTGGAAGAAACCCATTACATGAACACCAATGTGAAGTGACTATTTACATGTTCAGAAAATCAGAGCCAGAATGGGCTCAGTTTGTTTGAACAAGCAGTTCAAGTGTTCATTTGCAAAAGCGCAGCACCTAGCAGGAATTAATGAGCCCTCTAGGACATCACAGGTCTGAACAAAAGTGTGCAAGATTTTTGCATATCTGACACTAATCAGTTATAACTCTGTATCCCACAGGATGGGCTGACCCCCCTCCACTGTGGAGCAAGAAGTGGCCATGAACAAGTTGTAGAAATGCTGCTGGATCGTGGTGCCCCTATTCTTTCCAAAACCAAGGTAACTGATACTCTTTCCTGGTGGGATAATCCTTGTACATTTTTTTTTCTTTTTCCTAATGTAGTTCTGTATGTCTCATATGTTTAAGGGTTTGGCAATAACTTTCCTATTTCTTAGTTATTTAAAGTAACTGTGTGGGAGCTCTCCAAAGTGAATGCCGTATGTAGAGCACGTCTGCATATGTAAAATGTGTTAAATCGAGGTATACAAGAAAAGATTTCTGTGCCAACCAAAAAGGCCAGTGTGGTAACCCTATCCCTTAGAATCTCAGTAGCTCAAGATCTCTGTGTCTATCCTGGAATAAATACGTGGTGATTACAATAAATCTTCAGCCTGTACCAATTTACCCTAAGGCTAGAGAAGAGACAAGAGATAAAAATAGAGCAATGTCCCTTTGCAGAGACAGCTCGTATTTCCTGAGGACTTAGCCTGATTATCAGTTTCTCCACTTTCTGGCTCTCTACAGTTTATTATGCAAAATTCTTCCTGATAACTTCCAATCACCTGCACCAGGGTGCACAGATTGCTTTAGACCCGAGGGCTGGCATTAAAGGAAGCACTTGCCAGCACTCTCCTGGCAGTGGTCTCTGCTGTGCTGTTACTGCTGATTTCAGATCCCAGAGCAGCAGCCTGCTTCTCTGCACCACTGCAATCCATGACTTCCCCATTCAGGGATGACATTTGGGCTCTGCAGTTTGTTGAGGTTCTTTCCAAAGATAACCCTCCACTACATGGTTTTTTTTTTTTTTTCTTAGTCTGTAACCAATGTGTTTCAGCAATGTTTCTGTTCCGTTGTTATTTCTTTTCTCTGTCATCCTGTCCTATTCTGTCTCAGCACCCTTCTATATTCTGCTTTTCTCCTCCCTCCTTTTTTTCCCCTTTACTGGAGTATATTTAGCATTTGTTTGGGGAGGTTGGCACCAGCTTTCCTCTGCTCAGTGAGTCACTGGCAAGAGCTGTCATGGGTAATCTGACAGACAGTTTTCATCCATCCTCTGCATGTGGAATTTCCATGGACTCCCACAGCCCTAGCTTGCAAACTCCATGAGCAGGGGAGAACCACAAGGGGCTGTCTAGGAACCCCTTGGGTCACATCTGCCACTCTTGGAGCCTAGAGCTTACACTCCAGGGAGAAAGGCTCTTCCACCCTCACTGATAGCTCTTTTGATTACTTAAAGGGAAAAAAACCGACCCAAACCACCACCAAAGCAAAACCACAAAACCCCCAAGCAAACAAAAGACTCCACAACAACAAACCAAACCAAGGAACACCCACATTAAACACTCACCCTATTTCTTTCATTTCTACCACCATAAATGAAAACCTCTCCTAAGGAACTGCATTTCTTTGTTGCATGGATGTTGTACTTTCAGGTGTTACCCCTAAACTTAAGCTGCTGCTCAAGGACTGTAGGTTCTGAATTTATTGCTCTTCCTGAGCAGACTCACACAGCCTGACCTAGAGTTCACTAGACAAAATCAGGCAGATTAGATGGGATAGTGGGTTTGAAATTGCCTAAGGCTGAGAGACAGACTGGATGTTGATCTGCAGAGGCTTATATAAACAACTTTTGCAAAATAAGAGCCTCCTCTGGAAGAGGGAAAGCTGTTACATGTTAAAAAGTGCAGAAGAAAGAACAGAAAAAAGTGCAGAACTTCCTGCATTTCCTTCTGATGTGTTAATTCTACCATTTTCAGAAGGTAAGCTAGGAAGTAGCTGTACCTCTGAATGGCATAAATGAATTCATTCATTCGGCACTAAACTGCAGTACTGTCCTCTGCAAAAATAAGTGGCTTCATTCTCTTCAAATTAAGTCATATATTATTGGAAATAGGACACATCTTTGAAAGAATTTGAACTTCACAAAGTTTTCTCATGTTATATAAAACTCTTTCAGAATAATAACCAGGCTGCAGTTTGATAGCTCTTTCCTGGTAGAGAAGGTTTAGTGTAGTGCTGACCCTTTTTTGCACTGGAAGAACCTTAGATTTATTTTCAGGGAAGGCGGTGACCTAGTGGATTATAAAGGGGTTTCTACAGGCAAAATAAAAAGGGAATTCTAGTCCTGAACATGCCAATGATTCTAGATGTAAGAAATTACATCTTGTCAATAAATGTCCATCTTTTTTTACTTATTGGTTTTCTTTTTTTTTCTTTTTTTTTTTTTCTTGCCTAGAGGTAATGGCACTTATCCAGATTTAAGTTCTTTGACACAGCTACAAAATAAACTCAGTAATTTTATGTTTACCTAGTCAGACAGTTGATACTTTGTTTCATTTCTGTGGTCCTGTTTTGTTTCCAGGTTTTTTTTTATTTGGTTGTTTTAAGGTATGGTGTGACCTTATGGTCCTTAATGATCAATATCTTTCAATTATCTTGAACTTCTTTCCCTTTTAATATATTCTTGGCAAGCTTTAAAAAAACAGTAATGTAAGAATATTGATAAAGTGGCTCCATGCTAAAGCACCAGATCACTTCTTAGGATCATTGTTGGGTTGTCTCTCACAAGAAGGATATGGACCTGGAGAACACTCTTATGTGTAATATTTTTATTTTGAATGTGGCATTGAAATATTAACTGACTTGTGTAAGGTTATAGAGTATCATCAACTGCAACAGAATTAAGTCTGGTTTAGGGTATAATAAAAGACAATTTTCCAATTTTTTTTTTTTTGTCTTCTTTAGTCTCCAGTCTTGTCTCTTGCTTTTCTGTGTGAGGTCTGGCTAGCTGCTGCACTTTTCTTGTCCATGACAGATTTTTATCGAGTATTTTGCTGATTTTCTCAAATTGGCTCTGTTTCTTCCTTTCTTTTCCATCCATGTCAGTCTCTTTGGTGCAAGTCTCTCCTATAAGGGAGTCCCATATCAACTTCTCAATCTCTTGCTCCATTAATAAGCATGGTTTATTGGCTGTTACTGTGAAGAATGACACTTTTCACCCGAAGGATCTTTCTTATAAAAATGGAGCAGGATGGTGTTTAAAGTTTCATGATTTTTTTACCTTCACCTAAAAAAGCATCATCAGTTATAAATTGTTACCAGGAGGATTTGGTGACCAAGGGAAATTAATCTTTTTCGCTCTACTATTAACTGCATAAGAAGACAGTGAAAACATTTAAAATGCCTGGCTAGTATCAGGCTTCCATGGAGATAATTGCTGTAGTAGCCTTTGGGAATGGGAGAGAGGTTTATCCAAGCCAACATAAATCACAAGTGAGATGCCCATGAGATAATCTTACTTGAAAGATACTACTGTGTCCAAGGATATCTGTGTCTCAGCACTGCAAGTAAACTGCTCTCCAGTTCTGACAGGATGGGCCTGTTTGCTTTCACCACCCTGCTTCCACCTCGGTTTAAAATATTGTTTCACTGCGTGGTTCCACCTTTCTTTCGAGTGGTTGTTATTGCTGTTATCACATGGGAAGGGTGAGGGAAGGGGTTGTTTCAGAGATCTGGGCTGGTTTTGCCTCGCTCGTTTGCCTTTGCTGGCTGCGGTCACATGAGGGCACTGCGTCTGTGAGGAAAGGTTTGTGTTCCACGATGCAGACACCGTGTTCTGGCAGTCACTTACAGCTCATGAACTACTGTGCGCTGCTGCAAGAATAGCTTCTGCACTCAGAACTGTTTATGGCATTAAAAGAATCGAGTAAAAAACCCCAAACCTACAGCTGGAAGAAGGATCTATGTACCACTGCTAACAAAGACTCTTTCATTCTGGCATATATTTTTTATCTTTCATCATGAAATAATGTCAGTCCTTTCAATACGTGAGAATCTTCTCTCATGGTTTTACTCTGGAAATAGAATATATTTTGGCATCTAGTTCACCATTTTAAACACTGCAAGAAACAGCTCACTGGTACCTGAGTCTCTCTCAGGTGTTTCCCTGGTGGAACAGCTTCACCACTGCTGCTGGTAGGTCGCAGCATGGAGGTTTTTTTCAGAGATTTTTAGCCCAGTAGAAACTTCTGGTGTTCTACCAACGTGGACTGGGAAGAGTGGTCTCCAGAGGTGGGTAATGTGGTGTAAGCATGCGTACAAGCCAAATTCAGGAAAACATGAGTGAAGGAAGGCTGTAGTGTTCACTGAGGCATGCTCTGACCTGTGCTGTCATGCCTGGTTTATACAGGCCATGTTTAGAGTGGCGAGTTTAATTCAGCTTTAAAAACCAGCAAATTCCCTGGCTGGGGTGTTAAAAGTCACAAAGTGCTGTTCCTCATGTAACTCATGTAAATTGAGCAGCTTGTCTGAGCCATACTGGCAGAAAGAAGCTACATTTAGAGCATTGCTGGTATGTTATGATGGTATTTCGGTGTGGGGCTGCCTACAAACTCCAACCAAACAAGCTCCAAGTTCTGGAGTAAGAACCCCCATCCTTACACTAAACATGTTAAGTTTATTTTGGGTGCTGTCTGGGCTGGTAAAATTGTTCATACAACAAACACTCCAGGAGCAAGGCGGAGGAGTTCCTCCTCTCTGAGCATCCTCTAACCCATCCATGCTGGGTCTCTCTGTTGGCAGAATGGTTTGTCTCCGTTGCACATGGCAACACAAGGGGATCATCTAAACTGTGTTCAGCTCCTGATTCAGCACAACGTGCCTGTAGACGACGTCACCAATGACTACCTGACTGCGCTGCATGTTGCTGCCCACTGTGGCCACTACAAAGTCGCCAAGGTTCTCTTGGACAAGAAAGCTAATCCTAATGCCAAAGCACTGGTGAGTACACAGCAGGGTGCTGTTCCCAGTTGAACATTCCTGCAAAGTTGTGCTGAGACTTACTGGGAGTTGTTTTCTGCCTGCTGATGGCTGACAGAGAGGGTGTACCGTTACTGCCGCAGCCCAGGAACAAACGCTCAAGGTTCAAAGGGTTAATAATGTATCCTGCAATCAGAGAAGACCTTTGCTTGCAGACAGTCAGCAGTGATTTATGAATTTCTAGTGTAACTAGAGCACTTTTGCCTCCTGGTAGCTTTTTATGATTATGAATAGAGGAAACAGCTGCAGACATAACTGCTGTAGTTTTTGGTTTGGAGAGAATCCTTATTTTCCAAGTGTTTGTACAGAGAAAGTAATCAGTGACATTTAAAACTGAGGGAGTTTTTATAAGTTCTCAGTGATGTGAAACAGTAAAAGGTAGGAATGAGTTACATAATTATTATTTGTGGTATTCTCTGTCAGTGGAGTCATATGCCTTTCTACTTTAGAAACAACTTCAGCAGCAAAATACGTTAGTGCAGTTAAACTGCATACAAACAGAATACATTAATGCCTTTTGTTCAAATTGCAATCACAATCCATTCTGTTTTAAATGTCTCTTTGATCTGTTCTTCAATAACTGTTCCAAAGAAATTTACATTCTGACATGGATTGGGTTAATTGGTTGCATGGCCTGATGCTAACTCATTCAGCTCCTGAAATGTTATGTGAGCTCCTGAAACCCTCACAAGCCAGGTGGGATTGACTCCCTTGGAAGCAGTGCAGGCTCCACAGACCTCCTTGTCTCAGCCCCTGTGCTTTTAGTGTCAGATCAGCCTGGATTCACGTACCTGTGGTCAGGCTGGTACCAGATGTGAAACACCCCTGAGCTCACCCTGGACATTGTCCACTGCCAGAGAGCGGGGTCAGAGCTGCTACACTGGAACAGACAATGACATGGGCCTCACACCATGCAAACATACTCTATTCTTTACTATATGGCAGGTAAAAAAAACCAATTTTGAGCAGATCTGGGGGACCAGCTCTGCCAGTTGTTTCCAGAATGTTCTGCAAAGGCTTTTTTGTACTGAGCAGCATCAGCATTCAGTGCTCTGATGTTACTGTACCAATCATGGGTGCTCTGGACTGCCTGTTTTCCTGTTCTACTTTTCTTCTGTGGTATCATCTCACACTAAATAAGATGGTAGTTCTAATGTTCACTCCATTGAGCACATTCTTTTTAAAGGAAGGGATGAAATACTTGTAGTTGCAGTAAGCTGACAGGTAATGAATGGGGAAAAAAAACAACAAACAAGTAGTAAAAATAGTTTAGATGATGTAAATTCCAGAGCCCGTAAAAGGTGCTTTTTTGCTTTTTTTACCAGCAGTTCTAAAAGGTTGAAAGAAAACCAGCCAAAAAAACCCCACCCTAAATTCCCCAAAAACTCCAGCAGAAAACCCCAGTCAGTTAACAGTGAATATGGGAAGCAAAAAAGAAGGGTTTGATACTTTTGTGTGAATTGAGATTTTTAAAAATAAATAAATTATTGGAGTGAGCAATATATTTCATAACTAAAACTGGATATATGAAATAGATCTTTATCTTATGATAATTTTTTTTTTTACTTTCTATTACACGAAAAATGTAGTAATTCCAAAATAAAATTGGGAGTTGTTACTTTGAAGCAGAAAACTCTTTTATGTGAATTCCATACTCAGTTCTATTTCTTTATTACATGAGGCATCAAAATTGTGTTCTTTCTCATTTCCAGAATGGTTTCACACCTCTTCACATTGCCTGCAAGAAGAACAGAATAAAAGTAATGGAACTACTTCTAAAGCACGGTGCATCAATTCAAGCTGTAACTGAGGTAAGAAATGGGCTTCCCATGCTTGTCTTTGCTTTTCCTACAAAATTCATTGTAACTGTATTGATTATTATTTCAATATTTCTGAAAGAGCATGGACCAATTAAGTCAACAATTTTTTTCAGCTAGATATAATAAAATAATTAAACTGAACAATAAAGTCAGTTGCCCTAAAAAATCACAAGCAACTGATATATGTTGGGATTACAGTGAGAATTGCAAGTGAGATGTAACAAAAACAACTTTCTAAAATCTACCACTTCTGCCAGGGTTTTTTTTCTGCGATTTAAGGCACTGAGGATGAAATTTGCTCTGTTACAAACATCGAGGTGAAGACTATGCTTCACTCAAGTCCTCTTTTAAAAGGTGGTTTAATTCAGACCTTGTTTTGGCTTTCCACAAAGAAAGCCATATTATATTCTCCCATTGTCATGGAACATCATAAATCTGCTATACAGAAATCAATATGCAGTCACTTCAGTCAGTATGAAACAGTCTGCACCCACTTCTTGGAACAATTTTGAGACCAATTATGTACCTATGGAAATTTTTATCTCCATGTATGTATATTGTACCAAGTTAGGAGAGGAGGAAAGATCACATATATGAATGTGTGTCCGCTGTGGAATGGGCCATGTTAGAAAATGACAGGGAATTCCATGGATTGAAGAAGGTGCAATGGGGAATAGTTCATCTCCACAAAGACCAGTCAGAGTTCGATTTAATGTGTGTGGGGTTGCCCTAACTGTTCAGCAGCAAACCATACAGATCCCTTCCTGGCTCGCTTGAGGGAGAGTTGTGCCCTGGCTACAGTTCATGTAGCTCCAGACTAGCATTTAAAAATTTTTAAAAGCATTTACTGAATTGTTTGAAACAGGTTAAAAAAATAACACACTCAGCCAGTTATTCTGCCTTCCTGCTCATGTTTGCTGTTGTGCATGAGAAAGGAAAACCAGTGTTTTCCTCACTTCTACCCTCTGGGGCTTGTATATATCTGTGGGGAAGCTGCCTAAATCATGGGGATTTCCAGAGATCCACTGAGCTTTCTCCTTCTCTTGGTAGCAAAACACCTCTGGCTGACTGTTGGTACAGCTGTGCAGAAGCAGCTCTGAGGAGGCTTGAGGGTGATTCTGTGTGGGGAGATACTAACTACTGATTGGATTTTTAACGCACAATCCTTGAGGTCAAGCCCTGCTGAATGACTGCTCCCTTTTTTTCCCCTCTCCTTCTCTCCATCTCTTTCTCTCCAGCTGGGCTCTCATATCTTGTGTGAGGGCAGTGGTGCAGATTCATGATGGTGATCTTTTTTGCACAAGCTGAATGTTTCAGAATGCCTTGTCTTTTTACCAGGAATGCTTCTATCTTTCTTTTTTCCTGTTCCAAGATGATAATTAGGAAATGCCTAATCTTAATCTTGCTTAGCTGTGGTTGATTTTGTTGATGAAGAACTACTGAATTCCTAGAACATTTATATGTTTGGTCATGAACCACACTCATAGGTGTTTCCAATTCTGTGTGCCCTTTCATTTAAGCACATGTATATGGTTTTAAGAAGATAAAACCCTCTCACAAGAGCAAACAGCTGGGTTTACTGGCTTTGGAAAAATTGATGTTTTCCTCATGGCATTCTTGTAAAGGCATGTGGAAGGAGGTATTTAAATTGGACTTTGTTCTGTTTTTCAGTCGGGCCTAACTCCAATCCATGTTGCTGCCTTCATGGGACATGTAAATATTGTATCACAGCTAATGCATCATGGAGCATCCCCCAACACTACCAATGTGGTGAGTCACAGGTTCCCTTCCAGCAAGGCAGCACTGGGAATGTGTGATAAGATCTGGGAGCAGTACTGGGATCAAATGCCTAATTCTGCTGTCCACCATCCACCCCACCTGTGGCTGGAGCCACTGGAAAGTGCAGCCTGCTGACTCCTACTTGGGAGATGCTTGGCAGGTTGAGGAAATTTCCAGAGGGGCTGACCCTAAGCAGGCTCTAATTTCTCAATTTTCCGAAGGAAAGAATGAGAACATACTGTAGCTTTTCAGCTGTAATTTTTGAAATCTGTGCTTGACTGTTGAGCACTCTTTTCCCAAGACCCCAGGGTCTGCCATTTAAGGAAAACTCAGCAGGCTGCAGCAGATTGTGGGGACATATTGCCTGTGTCCATCCAGCCGTCCGAGCGCGCTCTCCTGCTGGCTGCGTGCTGCGTGCCCCAAGGCTCCCGGGGCATGTGTAAAAACTGAACTTGTTTCTGATGGCTGTTGGGAAGTGGAAGAGAAGCAGAAGCTTGTTGATCCTCTTTAACAGTTTGGCCGCCTTTTCACTTTCCATATGCAGGTGCAGCTAGAAGACAATAAAGTCTGCACCAGCTAATGCTATTAAATTATGTAAAAATGCAACATCTTTTGTTAATTAGCAGGTGTTTGAACCTAATGTCATAATAATTCCCAAAAATGTAGAAACCACTCACCCTCCTGAATCGTTCTGGTTTTCTTGGATTTGTCTTTCATTAAGTCATGAAGCTTTAGAGGAATGTACTCAGTAATGATTTTTTTTCCCTTCTTGTTCAGTTGTCTCAGTGCTTGTCAGATAACAAATGGTAGTAGGGGCATAAGGCATTACAGAAGGAAAACCAAATCTATGTGTGCCTGAATATACAAAATTTGAAATACATTTTTTACTAAATTCAGCTCTGTTTAAAAGGACATAATTTTTAACATTGCTAATAAAATGCTAGTAATATAAAAATGGCACTCTTTTCAGCAAAAAATAAAGACAAAGGCACTATTGAGTTGGGAAGCTGACCCTGCAATAAATTGCTTTGCAGCACACAGTGACAGATCAAATATTGATTTAATCTTACATCTTACAGACAACTGTCTTGGTTTGGAAAGACAGCTATCTGCTTAGGAAGATGGGAGCCTCCCTTGGAATAGAGAATGTAAACCTCCTCCCTCTGAATTATTATAATTTTGAAATTAAGTTGCTTTCAGGCAAAGATATGAGAATAGGAATAACAGTTCTTTACTAGGAAAATTAAAATAAAAATGTAGTAATACAAAAAAAGCAAACAAAAAAGAAAACCCTGACAGAGTCAGAATACAACCTGACACCCTGTTGGCCAGGGTGTTGGTAGCAGTCCCGTTAAGTCCTGGAGTGACAGATGTGGTTCTGTTGGAGCAGAGATGATCCTGTAGCAGGGTGCAGTTTTCCTCTGAAGGTCCAGTGGTGCTGAGCTGGGTCTGCTCTTCCTCTGGGAATGCAGTGCACACAGGCTGTGCTGCTGCTCTGACTCTCAGGGTTTATCCAGGTGGGAATGCTGGGCTCCTCCCCTGGGTGCAGCCTCTCCCCATGGGATGATGGAATTGTCTCAGCCCTGCAGTGAGCCTGGCTGGCCCCTGAGCAGCAGATATCCCCTGGAGGGAGGATGGGTTGTGGAAGAGATAAAGAGCACTGCCCCACCTGGTTTTAGCAGCTGGTAAACATATGCCTGGTTACATTTTGCATTGCAACCCAAGACAAGAACTACAGCAGAGTTTTCTAGTGGAGATCATTCTGAGCAGGGTCGCCGCTATTTCTGTGTTTATAAAAGACGCTGGTGTTTGTTCTTCCTGCAGTGTTGTTTTAATTCTGTTCTGTTTTTGCTGCTGTGTGCAGAGAGGAGAGACAGCGCTGCACATGGCAGCCAGAGCTGGCCAGACAGAGGTGGTCCGGTACCTGGTACAAAACGGAGCCCAGGTGGAGGCCAAGGCCAAGGTGAGGAGATGGCCCAGGTGCAACAAACCTGAATGATCTGTATGGACAAAGGGCTCACGTTCACCTTGTGTGTGTCCTTCAGGACGAGCAAGAGGTGAAGCCAAGCCTTTGTGATGCCCACTGATCCTTTGTTATGTACCTCTTACTGTAGCTACAAGTGATCTGTAAGAGACAAGGCAGAAGGTGTCAGGTTGATACCAACCCAGTTTTCTAATATAAATTATCATGTGTTTGAAGAGTTTTGTTTTGAAGTGGGACTTAAGGAGGGAGAGGAATTCCTCAAATCTGATTTTATTTCAGCAGATCTGGAAGCCCCCAGCTTCTAGTGTCTTCTGTCATATCCCTAAAGCAACAGCCTGCATGTATTCAAAAATAGTTAGACTTCTAAAGAACACCATCTAAAGGAAGGAGGCACAGTGAGGAGATTTAGCAGAGGGTTGGAAAGAAGGAACAGATCCTATAGAAACAATTGCAGTTGAGGAAGGTAAGGGTGGAGGAAAAAGAAATGGTCAAGAGGCATGAAAGAACATGCAAAATTACAGAAATCAAAGAGTTCCAGGAAACAGGCAGGGCAAGGAGATAAATGGGTGCAATAAATAGCAGTCTTAATAGTAGACTCAGGAAATATTTTTTCCCCAAATGGTCATAAAATAAATATAAACTAAAAAAACCAAACTATTTTTCATTGTGAAATTATCTGTGAATTGGGTCACAAGTTAGTTTGCTGTTAAGTTTATCTACTATAAGGAACTCTGACTAAATATTTATAGCTGATACACTTTATATCTGCAAGGGGCCTGACAATAGAACTGATTCATGTGGTTTGTAAATCTCCAAAGACAGTCTTGAAAGTGAATGGCTGGTGCCCAGAAGCAGTCATGCAAATATTTTCTGAGTAAATTCACAGAATGATTTAATTTGTGCAAACTGCCATTGCCTGTGATCAGTTTGTTATCATAAATAACAACTAAACACAAGCAGTAGATAATACACCAGTGCTAACATCAGCTGTGAGAAATTTGTGGGAAAGAGGCACAAAGTGGAATAATTTAAGAACCACAAAGATGCTCCCCCAGCCAGAGGAGAGTTGCCCTGCATAGGATCATCATTTATATCCTGGCACACTCCCATCCTAAGTCCATCTTGTAGGATGGGCATGAGGTCTCTCTTGAAGAGAACAGCCCAGAATGGCAGGACATGGGGTAGCAGTGCTCGAAAGGAAGGAAATTCATCAGGGGAAAATGGGGAGAGAAAGATGCTTGGCCACGCTGTTGTGATAGTGTGCTTAATCCAAAGATTGTACAGCAGAAAAGAGGGACGACAAAAATACAAAACCAGATAATGAAGAGGTGAGAAAATATCTCTTAAATGCTCAGAACAAGGTCACAACACCCTAATATTTTCAGTGAAGGAAAAGAAACCATGAGATTGATGACAGGGAAACACCTATACTTAACACTATTCAGATTATTATCTTCTGAATGAGAAGTAGAAAGTGACAATTAATTTCTACACCATGCTCTATCATCAGTTACATCTGTGGAAAAGTTAACTGCAAATTACCAAACAATCATTCACCAGTTAAAAAAAGCACAAAAATAATGATACTTTATGCAAGTTTCCAGGCAATAATTGATTAAGCTATTAAGTGTTCCTGTGAAACATAAAAGAGATCAAGGTGTGAGCACTGGCTTTGTTTTAAGGAAGGTCTACAAAGCAAAGTGAGGCAAATCCAGATAAGGAAGAAAATTGACAAATTTATTAACTTTTATGGATTATGTCACTGTCTGGAATATTTTGTGAGGCACTAACACAAAGAGCAAGGTATCTTTATGATATGACACAAAGTCAGTGTGCAACATTCACTAGCTGAGACCTCTGTAGAGTTAACTCATGTTGGAAATTTTGGAAAATGACAGAATGCGGGCAAATCTTTTGTGTCCCCATGAGAGGTGCAGTTTTCTCATGCAGGCCTGTGTTGTTCCCTCTGTGTTTAGGATGACCAAACGCCGCTGCACATTTCTGCCCGCCTGGGAAAAGCAGACATTGTGCAGCAGCTGCTGCAGCAGGGAGCATCTCCCAACGCAGCCACCACGTCAGGCTACACACCCCTGCACCTTTCTGCTCGGGAAGGGCACGAGGATGTAGCTTCTGTTCTTTTGGATCATGGTGCATCTCTGTCTATCATCACCAAGGTAAGCAGGCTGCAGGGGTGGCAGCTCGAGTCATAGAGCATACCTGCAGCAAGGGCTGCTTGTGAATGGAGCACTGCAAGAGTCATATACACGTACACTGTAAGGGTGAGCTACTTTTTATTACAGGCTTGTACCTCAGGGCCTGGTGTAAAACACAGCCCAGTGATCAGACATGCATTTGCTTGGAATGGAAGGAATGCAGGGCAGGAATTCCAGGCGGGTGTTGAAAGGTTTGCCCTTGGGTCTTCGTAGTGTGAAGAAAGGAACTAACTCTTCCCTTGTTTAAAGTAGATAGGGTTTTGCCTTGTAAGGGAAGGGTCTTGCCTTGCAAGGGAAGGGCCTCCAGACCCCACAGGGCAGTTGGGAATCTGCAGACTTGCTACCTCTACTCAGGACTGTGTAAGGGGGTGGCTGGAAGCAACTGCATCCTTGCAGATCAGAGACAAACCTTGCCCTGAGAAAGAGTGCCCAGAGCTGCTATATTACTGCTTTCTCTTACAGAAAGGATTTACTCCACTACACGTGGCTGCAAAGTACGGGAAAATTGAGGTAGCCAACCTCCTGCTTCAGAAGAATGCATCTCCTGATGCTTCTGGAAAGGTAGGACAGAAGAAGCCACTGCCACTTGCACAGCAAATACCTCAAGCCAGATAATATTTTATTAATGTCCTCCTATCTACTTACCATCACACTAGTATCCACAGCCTGTGTTTAGCTGGAATTGGTTTCATGTGATATTCCAGTCCCTGCTGGGGCTGCTAAGAGCCAGCAAACTCTTGACAAAGTGACTTTTATTGTCATTAATTGACAACAAAGGGATGTGCTCTGTGTTCACATCCAGGGGAATGGAGACAAACCATTCCCCTGTGTTCCTACCCAGACTGTTTACAGTCCTTATCAGAGTATTTGGGTAGCTGGCTCTGCTTCCCTAGGTCTCATGATGGGGGGATGGGAGGGCAAAGGCCAATAGGACCTCAAGCTTTTTAAACCAGCCCAGTTTGGATTTTTACAGATGCAAGGGGCAGTTTACTTATCCAGGCAGTAAAAGGAAAACATTGCCAAGGGTGTGACCTCCTTACCCTGGGGGCAGCACAGATATGTGCTTCTCCTTCATCTTCCCTGGGAAAAGTGAATGGGCCTTTCACAGCTCAGGAAGGATTTCCAAATTTGTTTTATTTTTTGATTCTATATGTTCCCAAAGGCTCTGGATACATGAATGAGTAACAAATGTGTTTTTTCACCTTATCTGCTGGAATTTGCCAAACTCCTGTGTTTCCCCTGGAGAGAGTCTGTAACAGCACTTGTTTGTTCTGCATGTGTTTTTAGAGCGGGTTAACACCACTGCATGTAGCTGCACACTACGATAATCAAAAAGTGGCCCTCCTCCTGTTGGACCAGGGAGCTTCACCCCATGCCTCTGCCAAGGTACAAGTACTGGACACTCTGGGGAAACAGTACCCAGGCTTTTTGTGTCCCTTTATTCCCTGTCTACCCCTGTTCTTTCTAGGCTGTGTATATTTGCAGTTACAGGAGGCTCAGTAACCTTGTTAATGTCTCACATCCACATAAAGCTGCTAGAATAATCCTGCAGGTGAATAAAATGGCAATTAAAAAAAGCAAATAGAGATGCAGAAACACTTTAAATCACCAGTTTCAGTCTCAGGAAATACTGACCCTTGCTTTCATTTGTCCAGCCTCTTCAGTAACTTCTCCAAGCTAGCCAACTTCGTATCATTGCATCTTAAGATTTGTGCAGGGCAAGCTTGGGGTTAAGGCCCAGTTTATGCAGGCATACATACACATGTTTGTGCCACAGGATGACATCTGAGGTGAGATAAGTTTCTCAGCACAATATATGTGATTATTCATGTGCTTCACAATACTTCTTCCCCAGTGTAAATGGTCTGGCAAGAAATAAAACTAGTCACAGTCCTGCTTTGATTGTAATTTACTGTAGGCAAGACAATACTTAGTGTAAAGTTTCAGAGGATATGAAAGAATAAATATGTAAATTTATTCTGGTAGTGTGTAGGACAAAGAGAATTTAGAGAAGCTTAAACTGTCTGTTTCTTTTGTGGATCCCAGTTTTAAGTATGGGATGGATAAATACTATAATCAATCAAAGTATAATCGATATCTGAACAGGGACATTAGGTAAAGCAGTATGGAAACATATGTATGTTAAAGCAGGTTAAGTGCAGTGTAAATACCTCATTTGAAACAACCCAGATAATTTCCTTAAATCACTGCAAAAAAAAAAAAAAAAACCCAAAAAAACCCTGTGGAGAAAGAAGAGCTAGTGGAAAAGCCAGTATTGTAGTTAGATGGGCTGCGCTCCTTGATTGCCTTCCTCTCACACATGGCTGAGTGCAGCCACAGCACTGGAGGCCTTCTGCATGGCTGAAGGAGAGGATGGAGGGCCAGCACGGTAGATCCCAGAGTTTGTAGTGCAAGGAGGGGGAAGTTAAATAAACATGGACTGCCAGCAGCAATGGTGCAGTTTAAAATCAATACTGTCGATAGTGGCAATCTGCCAGAGCAGTGCCCCAGGGGGGCAACTGGAGTGATCTCTGATCGTTCACTACTGCAGCACAGCATTCTCAAATGCCACTGGGGGGAAGAAAGGGCCTTCTGAAGAGGATGAGAAGGCACTGACCCAGTTTTCACTGAAAGAAGCTGCCAGTGGGAACTGTGCATCCTATAGGGGCAGGGATTGCAGCAGCCCCTGCCAAGGGCTTGGGAAGTCCGAACCAAGGTGGAAGCCCCATAGGCTGTGGTACAGCATTGCACAAACTCGTGTGTCAGGTCCCCTCAGCTTCCCCATCCATAACAGAACAGTTCTGCAGCTGCCTCTTTAGGCCTCCAAGTGCCAGCTGTAAGTGTGCCTAAAAGAGAGCATTTGTTAGTGTTCTGCAGCAAGTGAGCCATGGCAGCAGCGAGCAGAGCGTCAATACTAAATAAAATTAACCATAACATGTTTGTTGCTTCGGGCACCCACTGTGCACTCATCCAAAAGATGATGTTGGTAACAGCAGATGATTTCCTGTACTTTTTGTAAATGTGGTCCAGTAAATAAATGTTATGTCATATCTCATCACTGGCTCCACAGTTAGTTTCATCAGTAGCTGCCTTTCCTGGGACACCACTGACCTTAAGAGTGGCTCATTAGCCAAGCCCAGCAAAATTTGCCTTGAAGAGTGATAAGTGGCAGGGTATGGGAAATGGGCATGTCAGAGTACAGTGCTGTGGTATAGTTATTCTGATAAACCATTCTTCTCTTTCATAGGCAAAGATTGTGCCTAATTTCATGTGTGGCTTATCCCTAATTTGAATTTGGCATCCACTTTACAGTGCCTTTTTCCCTCGCCACGCCATCCCCAAAGCCTTCGTTTTCTTGTGTCCCTTCATCCTTAACCATTTTCCCTTTTTCCACTCTCTTCCCTGGCAACCAGAATAACCCAATACCCTTCCTTCTAAACTTCTCTGTTCCTTTCTCCATCTATGCATAGTGACAGAGTGCTGCCCTTATGGGGAGAAGATGCAGATTGGGACTGAGCTGAATTTCAGCTTTTATTTTTCAGCTCTCTTTTTGCCTTCTCTTGGCAACCTGCTGCTGTCCAGTCCACTGAAAACAATATATGCCTCTTTCTGAGGAAAATGCTTGGAAACTGCATTTGTTATTTTATATAATGTAATATGAGCTTCATTTAAAGGAGTTAAATTTTAGTAGATATGCAGGATTTAGCATGCAGTATTTAGGATGTATTAGGTGCTCGTGTGGCAGTGGTTGTTTTACATGGCAGTATCATGCAGGAAGTCTAAGGGAGAGGATTATGTTTGTTTTTCCTGAAGCACTTTATCTTCAAAGTGAAAATTCAGTGGCCATGTGCTTCCTTTATTGATTATAGCACTGTGTTTCCTGAGTGTCATTTTCAGATGCCTTAATATCCAAGATCTGAACTGAATCTGAATTGGATTTTGAAGGTTACAGAACCTTCTCCACATGAAACTAGTGCTGTGCATCCCTTGCTGCCAGGTTCCTATTAAAGCTCTCTTGTAATCATTTGTGAGCCCCCATGTATTCATTTCTTGCTCATACCTGCTTTGTTCTGCATCTCTGGTGACCTCCCTTCCTTTTTAGACCAGCCCTGCTGCCCTGGTGCATTTAGGTAGATTTTATTGGGCTGGGTAATCTGAGATGCAAATGGTACTTATGATACCATACAAAAATACAAAATGGTTTATGCAGCTTGGGTCTCATCCCCCCTGACCTTGTCCCTTTGTCACGTGCAAATGTGTGCACATTTGTCATTTGCTTGAAAATGAGGGTTAATACATTTCTCAAAGACAGGAAGTTCTTGACTAAACAGTCATTGTAATCTATACCAAAAACTGCTCATACCTCCATCAGAGTTTTGGTGTTTGTGTGCTGATCAGTTATTCTTTATATCTATTTATCTATTTTCTGCCTATCTGTCTTTTTTTAGAGTTACAAAATTGTATCGTGCAATAGATACTGCATTTTTATTTTTAGCAGTGGGCTTCCTGGGTACACATTTTGGAAGGAATAAAAAGATAAGGAATGCATGACTCTAAAGTTATATGCTTCATTTTTCCCTTGATCTGAAAAAAGCCCAGCTTGTCAGTAAAGTTTAGGGTAAATGCTGCAAGAAAGGCCATATTTCATGTACATAATGCTTTCATTCAGACTGGGAAATGGGAAAAAAACCCAAACAATAACAGCTGTTCTGAGTTACGAACACACATCCTGCTCTTCTGTTTGTTAAAGATTTTTATGCACATTTAAGGAAAAGGAGCAAATGTCTATGAAACAAAACTCAAACTCCTATTTCTATAGATTGTCCTTTCCTGAAAAGATATTTTTTCGTAAATTTGAAAATTGACTTCAGAATCCTCTTTTTTGTACCAGTACTTTAAAATAAAAAGATTGCTTAAAGGCCAGATACATTGGTTGGTACAGCTTGTTAACATTGCATTTGACTGTGTTTGACAGAATTTTTAGAACTAGTGGCATAATTATTCAGGGAGTTGGGTAGGTACAGAGCAGCGATTTATCACTTGTCCAACAAAGTGCTTTCTGTTGGCAGAATGGTTACACACCCCTGCACATAGCTGCCAAGAAGAACCAGATGGACATAGCAACCACACTGCTGGAATACGGTGCGGACGCCAACGCCGTCACCAGGCAGGGCATCGCCCCCGTGCACCTCGCCTCCCAGGACGGCCACGTGGACATGGTGTCACTGCTGCTCTCCAGAAATGCCAATGTCAACCTCAGCAACAAGGTCAGTGTCTCCCTGCCCGGGGCTCAGGCTGTGTCAAAGCGTGACGAGGAGGAGAGAGCCCCCAATTAAGTTTTGCCGACAGGGATTCTGCAGGTGCTGAAAGCCGCTGCAGGTGTCTGAAAGCACATCATCATTCTCCTAGCAAAGGGCAGCATGCCATGTCACACTGAATGAACTGTGTTTTGTAGTGCCCAAGCTTTGGTGATAACACATGCTGCAGTGGAATTTATTAATGCAGCATTGATTTATGCTAGTCTGCCAAAACATGGCAAGAGAGAAAATACTTTCTTCCCCAGAGAGTCTACTGGGGCTAACACCTATCATTTATCAGCCTCTAGGAATATTCCTGCCCATTTTTCAACTGTTATGTGTGTAATTGTAACATTTGCTATACCTTTTTGTATTTTTTTTTTGTATTTTTAATATTTTTAGCAGTATAATATTTTATGACAAAAAAATGTAACAGGTACCAGCAATGGTAACAAATATTACCACCTAATGGTAACAGCTGGCTTGTTCGGGGATGGAGACTTTTTTAATGGGATGATCACATCAACCTTGTCTGAGATTTTGTTCCTTAATATAAGTGATTCTTCCTAGGGAATATTTCTTAGCCCACAGTGACTTTAGGTGTAATTTCTCCTGGTGGTAAGAAAGTTGATGTATTTTTGTTTATGTGTGAATTCATAGGCTATTAAGTTTACTCTATAGTAATGTTTCTAGCAAATGTGCATCCTTAATTCTTTAAATGCCCGACTAGACATTGTTATTTGACATTATCAAGTGCAGTTTCAGTATGGATTTGTGTGGCTAGACTAGAGAGGCAACAGAATTTTTTTTTTCATGGAAAATATTTCTTATTCTCAACAGTCAGTACCCTCTGAAGCAGTGGGTGTTCCTGCACAGGCCTGCTGTGTTTTCCTGCTTCTGACTTTCCAATTTGATTATCTGTGGGTCCTCCTTCAGAAAACTTCTCTTGCAGATAAGGGTTTTTTCCCCCCACAAGTCTCAGTTGTGTGTGGACTTTCGCAGTGTAGGATGGACTTTGTATCCCCACAGGGAAATTTGCCATGTACACGTTCTGCATCCATTGGCTATCCCATTTTGCTGCTGAGGCTAATCCAGGGAGCATGATTGAAGTGCTTGGCACATTGATTCAGTGCCACCAGAGGTTAATTACCTGCAGCATCCTTCCATCTGTTCAGCTGTAATCTCCAGTTTCTCATTGTGCTGATAACACCACCTTTGGGGAGTAATTCCCCTCCATACTCTCTCAGGGATGCACATTTCCTCAGAGCCACATGTTTAAAGCCCACTGACTTTGGAGTTTTGCAGTGGGAATAAAAAGAGCATTTATTTCTTCAGGACCCACAGAATGGTTTGGAGCTGCATACTCAGAGCCCCCATACTGAGCACTTATTAAATCTTTTCAGAAGGTTTGGCCATTATTATCCAGTCTCCTTTAGGTAGTTTATAGCTGGTTACTGTTACATATCTGTGTAAGGTGACCCACCCAAGCAGTGTTATCATCAGGATTGCATCTTGGAGTGAAATGCAGTGGGGCCTGTCAAAATAACTGGCCTTGGTAGGGAGTGCAACTGTGGATGTGGATTTGGGTTCAAGGGGAGGAAACTTAGTGGGTGTTCTGCCTGCTGTGACAACTGCTACTATTTGTTCTTCTGTCCTTGGTGCTAAAGGCAGTAGGAACAGGAGAGAAAATTAACCATAATTTGCGAGGAAAGGATATTCTTTCCCATTCCTACCAACCAGATTCCTTCTCCTTCCCCTTTTATCTTCTACCTCTATTATGTGGCAGAAATTTTCATGGTTTTCTGAGGTTTTAAGCATATTTAGATCTTGAGTTTTAAATAAGAAAAATTACTATCAGTATGTGTTTTCTATCAAGTCTGAGCAATGGGCCTGATTTGAGAAATGCAGTTTTATTATTTTGTGTTTGTGTCTGAAAATGATCAAGTAGCAGTGTAAAAGGTAAGGATAAAACTGAGTGAATGTAAAAACTTGCAGAAGTGTAAATATTGAATCATTATTCAATATTGCTTTTAAAGTCTGACTCATTATAAGGAAGTAAATTAGGAGGTAAAAAATACTATGTGACTTTTCCTTAAAGTGCTCTAATTTGCTATCCCACATGTAACACTGCATGGAGAAATGTTCCTTGTCTTAAAGAAACATAATCTTCCTGGCTTTTGAATTGTACTTTCCTGCAGATCAAGAGTGTGATTACAAAGCACCTGACACAGTGAAAGGGGAATGTGTAACTTCTTTAAATTCAGTTGGATGTTTGGAGTATTACTGATACCTGAATTTGCATTTTAGTGGTTATGTGCCTCCTCTGGAGATTGTTACTTGCTGTTTCTGATTTACAGAGTGGACTGACACCCCTCCACCTGGCTGCCCAAGAGGACAGGGTCAATGTAGCAGAGGTTCTGGTTAACCAGGGAGCTGCTGTTGATGCACAGACAAAGGTATGAAGACCACTCTCACATGAAATATTTCCTTTCAGGGAGGCACAAGCCTCTAGACAGGACTGGGAATTGATTTCAGGGTGGAACTGAAATCGCAGCAGAGAAGCATTCCTTGTAATAAATCATTGCAGAATATATTCTGAAAACAAGATACATAAACTTGGGTTTTAATGTCAAGTCAGCCTCTGGGCAGGAAGCTTATTTCTCACCAAATATTTAGATCAATATATGTTTAGATTCTATCCTGTTACTGTGCTTCACTGAAGGTAAGTGGGATTGATCTGGTTTTTGAGTAAGGAAACGGTTCTCTAATATGAAATACATATATGCAGTGGTGGTCCATTTCAAATTGACTTTCCTAAAAATGTTTTTGCCTAAATATTTGGACTCCTAAATAAGACACCTGGATTTTCAAGGTGATTGGGGATGGCTTTTGAGACCCCCAGTGATGACACCTTCCATTTCACAGTATTGCTTTTAAGGATCCTTGTCCTGAAACAAAGACCCTTTGCAGAAATGGTTTTATTTTACACTCTCGAATGGTGTACAGTGCTCAGAATTTAAAGATAATGATCTCCCTGTTGATTACAATTACATTCCTCATGCATTGTCTGGATCTTGGAGGCATCCCTTTAGCTGGGCAAGAAATCAATTGAGATCAAATACTTGGACTGTAGCAGATCAAATCAGCTAAATGAACCAGGTCTCACAATCTGACCTGCCCTCTTTTGCAGAGCAGTAGCTTTCACAGCTCTCTGCTAGGTCTATGCCATGAGTTAGGTGCTGTGCTTGCATCCCAGGAATGTCCAGGTGTGTCAGACTGTCCAGCAATATTATCACATTACACTGACAGCTCAGAAAGGGCTAAGTCCATCATCATGTCTGGCTGCAGCTTGGCTGATTATAAGCTGTGGCAGAGGAAAAAGTCAGTGTTGTCTGATTTCTCTACAGTGTAATTCCAACTGTACCAGCTACTGATTTCAGTAACAGTATTCTGACACAAACCTGAAATAATTTTGCTAAAATCCCAGGAGCTTCTCCAGGTTTATACTTCGGAAACATCTTCTCAGCCTGTATTTTAAAGATGAATCAGTCAGGGTTCTTATCTGCCAGTTCACTCTTTGCACAATTTCCTCAGATGAATGTGGTTATCTTCCTAGAGAGAGTTTCTGCCTGGTTTTGGTTTCAGTAGCAGGACATTGCAGAACCTGTTCTTTTAACTTGGTCAGAGCTGAATCACCTCCCAAGCTGTACAACTTGTCTGAGTGTTTGCCTCTGCCCCTGTGTGCAGTGCTCTTGTCTGTCCCACAAATAGCCAGCAGTCTAAGGAGACATCTATATTGACAGGTGCAGGCAGACACACGTGTTTGCTTTGCTGGCTCTCTAGTGTCCAAACAGGGTCCCATTCTGGGCTGCAGTGGCCTTTCAGCCACATTAGGGTGATGGAAGCATCTGAAGTGCTGTCACAGCTGAGAGGCAGGCAGGGCATGTCTGCTGGGTCCCAGGGACGGCCTGGTGCAGCTGCAGGAGCTCTGTACTCAGCTTCAGGCCAGCAATGAGGTGGAGCAGGCAAGTGACTCTGTAGAGACACATGGAAAAGGGGCTTCAGTTTATCATTTGGGGCCTTCCTCTGTGTGGAGCTGAATTTCTTAATTTCATCTCTGAAAATTGACCTAGGTAAAATGGAGGGAAAATACAGTCATATATGACTGTGTGCAACATGAATCCTGTCATCAGTAATAGTCATATAATTTTAAAGAAGACAAGTAAATCCTTGTTGTTCACCCTCATTCCTCAGTTACATGTGTAACTAGTGTGAATAAAGAATTAATTCCCCAGTACACTCCTGTTTCCATGGGACTGCCACATAATTATTAGGAAGTGGCTCAGGGACTCGTAAGTCAGGTGAAGTCATGTTGTATTTAAGCAGGACTACTTGGGATGTAGGAAGTCACCTGTCTGGGGAAATTCTCCATCCTGTAGGCTTCTGTGGGGAAGATCACCCACAACAGCCTGTCCTCCTGTCCACCCTACTAGTTAATCCCCACTGCTGTAGGGCACTGCCTGCTCCGTGTGAAGAGTGCCCACATGAGTGGGATTCTGTTTGAATGGAATGAGCTTGATGCTTATGCACTGGCATGAGCTTGGTGCTTTTCCACTGGCTTCTGCAAGGTCCCATCTGCTGGGTTTGTGCAGCAGTGAGCCCTCCAGGCTGCACAGAGTCAGCCACACGGAGGCTGTCTGCCAGATATCCACTGGCTGCCAGCTGCGATGTAAGGAAAGTGCCAATGCAGTACTGGGTGTTTCAGCAGGGAATACTTCCTGCATAAACTGATGATCACCTTGAGTTCCTTAGGAAAAGACTGAAAACCCCCAAATTTCTACAATGAAGGGAAAACGTCATGCTATAAGAATAGCCATACTTTGACCTTGTGTTCTATGCAGGTGAAGGTTAGATGATTGGCTTGTAAAACAGCAGCTCTGTAGCTGCAAGCTCTCCCATTTAGATGGATTAACTGTACATACTGCCTCTAAACCCAGAGGCATTGGGGGACAAGATAAGCAACAGCTGAGTTGGCTTTGGAGGCACTGTTGCTATGCTTGCATGTTTGCACGATCCTGTCCAGCATGTCCAGTTCGGATTCATTCCTTTGGACGTACAGCAGCAGAGATGTGGCCATCCGTGCCTTAAAAGTCAGTGAAGCAGCACAGCTCAGAGTGACATTATATTGGGGATCTCTGCTACCAGCAGTGTCACCACTGGCCTTCTGTCTTCTTCTCTCCATTTCACATCCATGTGCTTTCCTTACCTCAGTTTTTGGGGCATAGATGACTGTTCAGCAGCACTTTTTTTTGTTGGTTTTATTTCTTTTCCCTCCTCATCATATTTCTCATTTTCCCAGGATAAGCAAGCATAGGTTATGTCACTCCAGCACCGTCAATAGGGGGAGAACACTCCATATCATTTAACTTATTATCACTAGGTCATTGAACTCTGGAGTAGGGACCAATGAACTATCATCTTCCTCGTCTGGTACATGTTCTTTAGTCATCATTTATATATAACTTACCCTCCCTGTGAAAACATCCAGTCTGCAGTTCTGACACATGGGAGTTCTGACCCTGCTCACACTCTGAGGGCTGCATACTCTGGGGAGTTTTTAGGTGGTTAAAGGAGAAGATGGGGCAGAAACACATTTTGCATCTTGAAGCTGTAGCAGGGAAGAAAAAAAAATTCCAGTATTGCAGAAAAACACTTGTAAAGGGGATTAGTCTGTATGATTAGGATCACTTCTGGCTATATAACTTATGAGCATTTTCAAAGTTGCTCTCAGAAGTGAACAATTGCATCTGTGTGTCTTTCTTGGGGTGGTTTCCCTCCCAAGAAATTGTCTTCCTGACCTTTGTAGTAGAAAAAAAGCATGAAAGGAAGAATAGCTGCTGGTTATGAAGTCCATTTATTAATAGTGTTGTGGGATCCTTCTGGTTTTGCTGCATCAATGAACTAAATAGCCTCTAATCCCAGAGCTGCAGGAGTCTAAATCAATGCTGAAGTGTAAACAACATTGGTGTAGCAGGCCAGAACTAGTGCCTGAGAGGCCATGAGGCTGCTCCTACCACTTGAAAATTACATTTTGTTATGTGGTTTAAACTCAGCCGCATTAGAAAATACACTTCAAGTGGTAAAGTTTGAGCTGCTTCAAAACCCTGCACATTTAGAGAGCTTTAATAATTGAATTTGGTGTTCACAGAAGGCATGTTTGTGTCCTGCAGCAAAGGCAGCAGCTCTTGTCTATTCTGACATTGCATCTGTTTGCCTGAATTTAGGTATGCTAATGAGTTTTTGGTGCTGAAAATGTGCTATGCAGTATCATGCTTAACACAAGGCATGCTCACCCCTTCACAATAATACTGGGAGTTGAAAATCAGTATGAAGCCATGGCATATCCCTTCTCTGGTGGTCATGCTGAGTGTGAAAAGCTGTCCTGGTACATGTGATGTTGCTTTTGTTTCAGGGCTTTTGTGCTGGTAGTTGGCACGAGTAAATATTGTTTCATGGCTCAGCAGGTCTCCACATGTCATTTTTCCACTGTTTATCCCGTTGGAGAGTGTAGTTGTAGGATACAGCAGTACTGTGATGGACTGGCAAAGGAAGACTGAGAAAAAGTGCTGGTTCAGTCAAGGATGAAAAGCAGGGTTTGGAGCTTTTATTTCAGCACAGGTTTTTAGTCAGTCACTACACTGCTCTTGGTGTTGGGCCTCTCCTGGGGGAATTGATGGTCTCTCAGTCCCTGGCTGATGACTGTCTGGAAAACAAAGCCAGTATGAAACTGTCTTTTGTTTCTAAACCTGTAGTTTTGGTAGGAGATAATGTTGGCAGAGAGGTCATGATGTTCTTTTGCAGGTTGAGCTGGGATTTTTATTCCAGATTTATTCAGGTCTGCCTGCTTTGTTCTGACAGGAGCCCCATAGCAGCCTGAGTTCATAACAGCAATCCAGTTTTTCCATTGGAATATCTAATTTTCAGATGCAGGAAGAGATAAGAAGGAGGTAGGGAGGCAGGCTGTTGAGAAAAATCGTTTTCATACAGAACAAACTCTCAAATACAGGTTCCTCAGTACATCTTCATGGTGCATTATCTGTCTCTCCTTGGCTCTTTGTACCTGCTCAGTTGTTATCAAGATGTTTCTGTGGAAATTTCCAGCCTAATAGCGTGCAATAATGAACCTTTGTGAGGTACTACAACGTGTTAGGTCCTGATTCAGCAAAGCAGGGATGTCTCTGTGTGTGTACATGCAGGTTTGCCTGTTTCATTCAGTTAGGCCTTTGTGATCTTTGGATCTAAAGCAATTTCTAGCCCTATAAACAATAATACTGTAGCTTCATTGTCTGACATTTACAGCAGAAAAACAAAAACTGAGCAGCTTGAGAGTCAGCATGACTAGAAAGATACAGTGATTCAAGCTGTTAAGATTTATGGTTATTGCCAGTGGAGGATATTAAAGTAATTCAATGACATGATATACAAGGCTAGTGATAATTCCCCTCAAAAGTAAAAATTGAAGGGCAAGAGACTAAAGGATTCTTTATGTGTTCCATTAGAAATGAAAAGTTCACTATTTCTGATTTTCTTTTTTGTTGGCACTTATTCTTGTAGCTTTTGATAAACCCTTCCCAGCTGCTAACTCCCCTGCTGCTGCTCATTCTTTAAAACAGCCAGAAGATGATGTCTGTTAGAGCTGTGTTAAACAAAAGCCCTGGTTTTCTTGGAGGTAACTTTTTCAATATTAGGCTGCCTCCTAAGTCCCTTTGTGCTTTGCCAGTAATTATAACTAAGCCTGAACTGCTGTGCAGAAATTTATATAATTGTGAGCTGGGTTTTGTTGTTTTGTTTTTGCTTGTAGGGTTTTTTTGTTTGTTTTGTTGGGGTTTTTTTGTTTGTTTGTCTTGGTGGGGGTTTTTTGCTTGTTTTGGTTTTGTTTTGTTTTGTTTTTTTAATGGCGTATTTGTTGTTTTGGGGTTTTGTTTGTTTGTGCGTGTGGGGTTTAATTGTTAATATCTTTTGAAGCAAAATATTTTAGCCTCCTGGGCACCTTTCTTTAGAGAATGAAAGCAGCAAGCTCAAGTAGCCTTGAGAATGACTACTTTTATTGTTAATTTGTGTACTTGCAGAATCTGCCAGTTGGTATGTTCCAGAAAAGTCAATAGAATACCTTGGTTTCAGTGGGGATCTTGGGATACAATTGCTACGCCTTCCTGAGGTAGAAGGAGTTGAATGGAAGAATCTGAGCCCCACCTGAGAATTAAGGGTCTCCTCCCCAGGATGTTTCAGGCCCTGGAAGGGCATTTTGCTGGCCAGTTTTACTGTGCCCGGTGCCCTCCTGCCCGTGCTGCTGGCTGTGAACACAAAGATGTCCCTGGTGTGTGCTGGGGGCCAGCGCGCCCAGCCAGCCGTGCCACGCCGTGTCACATCTCTGTCCCTCTGCTGTCACAGCCAAACAGGACCTGACAGGAGATGACCACAGGCAGTGGCAGACTGAAAGGAAAGCTCCCAGGCCCCTCCAAGGAGCTCAGGCAGGGGACTGGTGTTCTGCCACCAGGCCGAGCAGGTGTCCACACGGCTCCTGGGGACACGTGCGGTGCGTGTGGCAGGAGCTGCCTCTCAGTGCACACCCCTCCAGCTGCCACACACAGCCAGGCCAGCAGCACCAGAGCTTCAGAGGGAGCCTCCTTCAGATCCAGCTGAATTGTGACCCTGGAAATGCCATCATTTCCACCGTTAATTGGGAGGAGAAGGAGGAAGAGCTTTCACTCTTAGTCTCTGATTTAAACAGCAGGCTGGTCAGGAGTGGCAAAGAGCCAATAGTTGTTCATCCACCCATTTTTGAAGGTATCATGTGTAAGTCTCTGTGTACACCTTCCTAGAAGGAAACTGTCATTGCACTGCAGTAAATATGGAGGGTTGATAGCTCCTTTCTCAGTATTCATTGTTACAGGCTGGAGAGGAGCCTTTACAGAGCACTTCAAAGGGAAAGCTGAGATCAGCTGGTCTTGGCTCTCTGATATGCTCCAGATTTTAATGTTTTAGGGTTATTAGCAGGGGGTTCTCAGCAGGTGGTCCTTGACTTTGGATTTCATCTCTCCAGTTGGTTTTATGCTGATTTTTTTTTTTTTTGACCTTGCTGCTCATGTTAAGAGGCCTGTATTTTGAAGGGGGAGAAGGGAATTAAGATTTTGTAGGAGGAGGTCTCACAGGCTTATTTTTTTTTAATGTTTTTTGAACTGTTTTGATAGCTTGGCCATCCTTTAATCTGAGTTTATCTTTGGCCCATGTAGAGGCAGGGGCTTGAGGGACATGACTGTGAGTCATCATTCTGCTGAAGAATCCAGACTCTGGACAGCCCAGGGAGCCCAGTCAGAGTTAGACTCCGGGCACTCCTAGGAACAGGAAGTTATTTGGCCAGCCTTAAACTAACAGTATCTGTAAGATGAGCTCCATGTGTTCAGTTCATGATTACATTTAAGCTACTGCTCCAGCTCTTACCACTGTGGGCTATTATTCTGTGCAGGAAAAGTTCCTTGTAGTCATTTGGCATCTGATCCAATGTTCACATAAGTCAGCAGAAAGTTTCATTCTGCTGATGCCAATGGAATTTTGATTCAGTGCTGTTTCTGGCACTGATTAACTCATCCTGGTTGTCAAAGTTAGTAGTCTTTAGATGGCAAAGGGTATATCATTAACTGGAAACAAATGACACACCCTAATTTAAAGTAACTGTCACAGCTACTACTATCTCCTAGCATGTGTTAATACAACTGAAATTAGGTAACTTTGTGTGAAGTAGTATCAGAGGCAAAGTGACGTGGAAAAAATGGTGTGTCTAAACCAATGGACACTTGTGACTTCCTTCTAGTGGAAATAGCTCACATCAGAGGTTTTCTCTTTCTTCCTCCTGAGCAGCTTTGACTTGATGGTTTGAACAGGTCTAGTGCTGGCTCCTGAACTCCAGGCTGACTTTGGACTTGTCTCCTTGGTGCTTTTGACCAAGTTGTCTGACCTGAGCACACCTCGCTGACATGGATGTTAAAATGCAGGATGGCAGGCTGCAGATTTGAACTGTGTGCTTCTGCCTTTTGGGCACCTGGTTTTTGTTTTCAGAGCAGGAAAGCAAAGGCATTTTTCTCACCTTTAAACACTGATAGGAGCAGCAGGTGCCTGGTCAATACAAGACCAGCCCATCTTTCAGTGTTTCTACCCACAAGGTTGGCTTTTGGATCTGGTTCCAGATTATTTATGGTTAAGAATTGGGGAAGGCCAACAAGGCAGATATCATGGTGTGAGTCTGTTCCAGACCACCCAACCAGGATGAAGAGCCAGATGAAACATTCTCTGAGCAGTTGGGAGAAATCTCACAATCCATGGCCCTTGTTCTCCTGGAGGGCTTCAACTTACCAGATGTCTGCTGGAAGTACAACGCAGCAGAGAGGGAACAGTTTAGGAGGTTCCTGGAGTGTGTGGAAGAGAACTTCCTGACGCAGCTGGTGAGGGACTCAACTAGGGAAGGCTCCTGCTGGACCTGTGTTTGTAACAAAGCAGGACTGGGGGGTGAGCTGATGGTCTTGGGCACAGTGATCCCAAAATGGTAGCTCTTGTTTCTTGGAGAAGGAAGAAGGGGGGTCAGCAGAACTGCCACCTTCCAAAGGGAGATTTTGACCAGTTTAGGAGACTGGCTGAGAGAATCCCTTGGGAGCAGTTCCTGAGGGGGCGAGGAATCCAGGAAGGCTGGATGTGATTCAAGAAGGAAATCTCAAAGGCGTGGAAGCTGGCCATTCCTGTGTGCCAAAAGATGAGCTGTCAGGGAGGAAGACTGGCCTGGCTGAACAGAGATTTTTGGCTGGAACTCAGGGAAAAAAAGGAGAGTTTATGACCTTTGGAAGAGGGGGCGGGCCACTCAGGAGGACTATAAGGATGTTGTGAGTTTATGCAGGATGAAAACTAGAAGGGGGGAAGTCCAGCTAGAATTTAATCTGTCTACTGGTGTAAAAGACAACAAAAACATTTCTATGAATACAGTAGCAAAAAAAGGGGAGGGGTGAGAATCTCTCTCCTTTATTGGATGTGGGGGGAAATGCTGGCAAAGGATGAGGAAAAGGCTGAGGTACTCAATTACCTTCTTTGCCTCAGTCTGTAATTATCAGACCAGTTGTTTTCCAGGTACCCAGCCTCTTGAGCTGGAAGAGAGAGATGGGAGCAGAAAGAAACCTCCATAATCCAGGGGAAATGATCAGTGACCTGCTACGCCACCTAGAGATACACACACGTCCGTGGGCTCAGATGGCATCCACCTGAAGGCACTTAGGGAGCTGGTGGAAGTACTCACTGAGCACTTTAATTGACTTTCATGAGAAGTGTGGTTTTTTCCAAGGCTGGAGGGTTTTTCACATAATCCAGAGAAATAAAGCTTAATGAGATTTTTCCAGTTTCATGCCTGTTTGCTTTTTTTGGTTGTATATATATATATATATTTTAATCAGGGCACGTGCGGGATTTCACATTTACTAACAGCTGATGTTCATTCTAGATGGGATACACTCCTTTGCACGTTGGCTGCCACTACGGAAACATAAAAATCGTGAACTTCCTTCTGCAGCATTCTGCAAAAGTGAACGCCAAAACGAAGGTGAGTGAGCGAGCGTGCCGCCCGTCCCCGCCCGCCCTGCGGGGGCTGCAGCCGCTGTGCGCTGTGCCCGCCGCAGCGCTGCCCTCGCTCTCCCTTGTGCCTGCAGAACGGGTACACGCCGCTGCACCAGGCAGCGCAGCAGGGCCACACGCACATCATCAACGTCCTGCTCCAGCACGGCGCCGCGCCCAACGAGCTCACGGTGGTAAGTGCTGCCCTGCGAAGCGTCTCTGCCGGGACGGCAGCAGGGCAGAGGAAGCCCGTTTCCATCACCCCCGCATCCTCTGTGCCATCATCTCTCCCAGAGCGAGAGCGACAAACATCTGAAAACCTCCTCGCCTTTTCATCCCATTTCATCCCACTCACGTATCCTACTACCCTTTTATTTCCATCAGACAGTGTAAACATTTTTTTATTTTACATTACTCTGTAATTAACCAGCAGTTCCTACACTTCTCCTTTCTAACATTCAACTTCTGTTGCAAATGTTTCAATTGCTAGAATGGAAACACTGCCCTGGCCATTGCTAAGCGACTTGGCTACATTTCAGTTGTTGACACTCTGAAGGTGGTGACAGAAGAGACCATGACTACAATTGTAAGTACAGTTTAGTTCAGTAGGGAATGCAAGAATTTTTCCAAAGCCAGAGTATGACTATAACTAAACTTTATTTAGTTACATGACTACCGAGATTCCAGTCACCTATTTCCTTTTAGCAGTATGAAGTCGATATTAAGTGCAACATGAGCTCTCTGTTTTCAAGGTAGTAGGCACTATGAGGATGTTCACAGAAAGAGCACCAACTGAGCAGAAAATGGCCAGTGTAAAGGACTGGTCATAACTGCAATGTTTCTTGTTTAGGGAACAGTTTTGCAGCTGAAAAGATGTTCCTACAGGCTTGTGTAAACAGAAGCTGCTGCCCTCCTTTGAGAGCATTTCCCAATGGTCTGATGTTTAATGGCTTGAATTTGACCTAAGAGAACCCATTCCAATATAAAAAAAATGGCTGGAATTTACTTAAAAGCTCCTCATTGTGTGGTTTCTGGCCCCTTCCATGGGATGATGAAAGGCTGTATTCTGCAAGCAGCCACAGTTAGCCCCTGCAACCCCAAATATCCATCCCCTGATGTGGATGTGAACTCCAGCTTGTCTGTTGTGCCTCTCAGGAAGCATTAGCCAGGAGACACTGAAGGGACCAGCAGTGGTCAAATATTACCTGCTGTCAGAAAAATTCACAGAATCCAAAATATTTCTCAGAGGGTTCTTTTGTTCACTAATGTTTTGCCAAATTGTTCCCTGAAGAAAACAGTTTTCTGAGGTGGGGTGCCTCCATGCATTACCATAGCAATAAAGCCCAAACTGGGTCTGAAGAACATAAATTCTGAATATTGGCTCAGAATTTGCTTTTTCCTTTCAGCAACTATTTTACTTTTTCTGATTAAAAAGATAAAATGCACATGTATGTGTTTTTAGACATATCAGGGTGGAAAACAGTTACCGTGTGTGTTCCATGTTATGTCATCACCCCTTTGTGTGATTTATTTGTACAAGCAGGTGGTTGTAATATGATGAGCTTTTGGGATGACAGGCAGATTTTAGTTCTGATACTGCATGCACCTCTTCTTCTTATGACTTTATTGGCTGAGGTTTCAGTAGTTTACAGAAAATCCACCACACAAAAGATACATTTCAGAATAATAAGATATCAAGGAATATGCTAGTAAGTAATACTGATTTTTTTTTTTCCCCTACACATTTTTTCTATATTTTCTCAGGAACAAATTTCTCTTTAGAAATATTACAAAACATTTTTCCATGCAGAAAAATTTGCTGGAGACTATTATACAGGATAGCAAAGCTTGAATGACTACCTACTATTCAATTAGGTAGCTGCAGGAAAACCACACATTTATGCTAAAAGTTCTCAGTATCACAAGGTTGTTCTTGGCTTTTAGAACCAAGAATCTGGAGGTGCTTGTGCTGCATGAAGTGACTGACCATTTATCTTCTGTAGATGAAGAGTAGAGAGATGGTGGGTCAGGCTCTGCATTGTGCTGGAAGAAATGTTAGATGACCTATACAACCTCAAATACCTACTCTCAAGAGAAGCCCAGAAATAATTTCCATTAAAATCAGAATATGCTACTTATTAGTGTGTAATTTTGAGACCTTGGAAGTTTAGATGTGAAATTTGATTTACAATTGACTGTCTTACAAATTCAGTTTGACTCCTGAGACTTATATCTTGAGGCTTGTGGGTAAACAACTCCCAAAGCTACATTTAAAGGCATCAGGGATGAACATAGCTAATTTTACTAAAATTTATACTCAAGCACCAATCAAAAAGATCCAGTAGTACCTGGAAAAGAGTCCAGTGATTTTGCTGGTTTAACAATGTGTTAAAAAGCTTTGCAAGTAATTCCTGCAAAATGAATTGCATGAGGCTTTTTGTGGGTTTTGTAATGTTTGAGCATGGAGGAGCTCTTCTGCCTAAATTAAGTGATGGCAGTAGCCTAAGAAACATGAAATGCCAAGTGAGTATTCATAAGACCAAAGAACAACTGAAATCTTTTAAAATAAGTGGAAGTGGAGAGGCTATTTTGCCCTCCTGAACTTTTTAATGCTTTCTTATTTGCCTATGAAACATATGAGAAGTAATGGTGGTTAAAAAAAAAAAATTACTATCTAAAACCCCCATAAAGATGGGAGTGGGTTTTTTGTTTGTTTGTTTGTTTTGTTTTGTTTTGGTTGGTTTTGTTTTTAATTCCACTGCACCCCTTGAATGGTATCTCTGCAGAAGCTCTTGTCTGCCCCAAACCTCTCCCAGTGGTTGTTGTGCTGTACCCCAGCTGGAAAGTAAAAAGTATATGTTTATGTCATTCATGGAATACAGGTACTCTAGGAACAGATTTCAGGTGCATTCAGAACTTTTTTTCTGCTTTTATTTTTCTTTATATTGGTCTTTGAGTCTGAACCACTATAAGCATTGGGATGAAAATCCTGCTACCACTTCTGTCTGTCTTTCATGCACAATGCCCTTCAGCCTGCAGCATGTGGTTACAATTGTCCTTATTTGTGGGGAAAACACACAATTCATGCTGAGGCACCTCTGAAAAAATTTCACATCAGTTCAGCCGCTCCCAAATTGCAGAATTCTTCTGATGTCAAAGGAGAACTACTTCCCTCAGAAACTTTGGTTTTCTTAGAGATTACATATCCCTTGCTCAAAATTTAGATGGTTACCTGGAGTTCTTATTAAATCCCCTAAAATAAAGTTCATTTCAGTATGTGTGATTCTTCTTTTGATATCATCATCTAAGCTTTCCTCACATGCATTTTCTGCTATGACAATGTGAACATACTTTAAAAAACAAATACAATATTGCCTACTTCTGTAGTCTTTTTAATGTATAGTTCAATGAATCTTTAAAATAGAAAGTGAATAAGAAGCTAAAAAATTGTCTTGTTTTTCTAACTGCTGATAAAAAAATTACCTTGCATATAATTTTAAAAATAATTAGAATTTTAAGAAAAAAAATTATGCCTGCAGCCTAAAATTACTTTTTTTTTCTATTACAGACTGTTACAGAAAAGCACAAAATGAATGTACCCGAAACCATGAATGAAGTTCTTGATATGTCTGATGATGAAGGTATTAAAATTTTTTTTTCACTCTCTGTCGTTGTAAGACATGTTTGTTTAAAAAACCCAAGACTAACACACATTATTAGCTGGATATGGTCATTGCACATTTGTTATTGTTGTACATTGATTTTGTTGACACATCAATAGTATGTGCCTTTTTTTTAATCATTTTGTTTATTTAAATCATGCAGTTCGTAAAGCCAATGCCCCTGAAATACTCAGCGATGCTGAATATTTGTCAGATGTTGAAGAAGGTATTTGTGCGTTTTTGTATTGCACTGACATTTAACTTGAGCCTCTTCCTTTTATTTCATCTATCTGAAAACTAATCCTTCCAGATAATTTTCTTATTATCCCACTAACAATAACTTCTGCTTTACAATTAAGAGCGCTTTCAAAAATTCTTTGAGCTATTGCTGATAATCCTCTTACTTTTCTTCTGAATTTCTTACGATTTTTTTGATCAAATTATCTTCACTTTCCTGGAATAATAATTTTGCTGCTGCTTCTCTAAAGTGAATAACTGTTTTATTGTTTTAACTGAAAAATGAAATGCTGGACAAGAGGGTAAAATATCAAAACCTTTTGGAAGAAATGGCTGATAGTGGAAATCAATGGCAGAAAGAACAAAGTTCTTGCGTTTTTTTAGAACAAGTGACTGTGTTCAATTTTCTTGTTTTTCTTCAGTCAATCTCTCTTTCTTCATCCCTATTGATGTATTTACTTTTAATTTTCATAGCATTCAAGCAGCAAGGTGTAAAAGATATTTCAGTTCTTTGTGTGCAGCTCTTGTTTAATTCATGCATTGAGGCTTTTGGTTTGTTTCCCATCTGTCACTGTGTTCCCAGCGCTGCAGTTCCAAATGGATCATGTTCTTACCATACATACATGTTTTCCAAATAGCTCTCCTGGGCCATTGTCCTGCTCAAAATGCTGCATTGTTTCAGCTGACAGGAACACTGATGCATAATAGTGTGAGTTAACAGGGCAGGAATTTGCTGTGTCCCGCTGCACAGCGAGGTAGAGACTGGGTGCTGGAATTAAAGATGTAAATTGTAATGTTTGGGATCATTTTTAAAGCAAAATCTGTGCAGGGTTTTCCTAGTCACTAACTCTCAGTATAACGAAGACCAGACCAACAATTAGGAATTAAGGTAATACAACTGATTCCTTACATATTGCGGAGTGTATTCTGCACCCATGTTGTTGCCAGGGGAGCTGAGAGACTGATTTATACATAAACAGTCCTGCTCTGCATCCTTGTGTCTAAAGTGGAGAGAGAGATTGGATGGATGGACAACTCTGTGGCTAAGGAATTGGCTGGATGGGGCACTCAGAGTTGTGTTCAAAGACTCGATGTCCAAGTGGAGACCAGTGATTTGTGCCACTCCTCAGGGGTTGGTATTGGAACTGGTGCCATTTCACATCCTTGTTGGCAACATTCCCTTGTGGGCAGTGGGATCAGTGCACCCTCAGCAGGTTTGCTGATGACACCCAGCTGTGTGGTGTGGTTGACACGCTGGCGGGAATGGATGCCACCCAGAGGGACCAGGAGAGGCTGGAGAGGTGGGACCATGCAAACCTCATGAAGTTCAGCAAGGCCAAGTGCAAGGTCCTGCATCAAGATCAGGGCAATCCCAAGTATAAATACAGGCTGGGTGGAGAATGGATTGGGAACTGATGCACTACCATCACAAGAAAGACACAGACACACAGCAGAGTCCAAGTGGGGAAAGAGGAGGTTTAATTTTCAATTTCAGTTTATGTAGATTTCCAGAAATGAGACTACATTGGAAGACTGAGCTTCAACCTCTTCAATATTCTACTAGTCTGAAAAAGTGTTTATTGTCTTTCTTAAGGAGAAGAGTATAAACAATATAGGCAATTACAGAAACATTGCTTTGTTTACATGAAAATCTGTGAGAAACTGACTCCAAATCAGAAGGCTGAAAAACAGGGCAACAAGGAACAGCCCTGAGGAGAAGGACTTGAGGCTGTTGGTGAAACTCAACATGAGCTGACAATGTGCACTTACAGCCCAGAAATAACCAACAGTGTCCTGGGCTGCATCCAAAGCTCCATGGGCAGCTCTTATGAGACCCTGCCTGGAGTGCTGCATCCAGCCCTGGGTTCCCAGTGTGAGAAGGACATGGAGCTATTGGAGCAAGCCCAGAAGAGGCCACAAGGCTGGATCAGAGGGCTGGAGTACCTTTCCTGTGAAGCCAGGCTGAGGGAGTTGGGGTTGTTCATCCTGGTGGAGGTTCAAGGGAGACCTTAAAGCACCTTCCAGTGCCTAAATAGGACCTATAGGAAAGTTTGAGAGGGACTTTTTACAAGGGCATGTAGTGACAGGACAAGGGGAATGGATTTAAGCTGAAAGCAGGTAGGTTTAGATTCAATATTAGGAAGAAATTCTGCACTATGAGGGTGGTGAGGAACTGAAACAGGTTTCCCAGCAAAGATGTGGATGCTCCATCCCAGAAAAGTGTTCAAGGCCAGGCTGGATGTGGCTTTGAGCAGCAACCTGGTGTAGGGGAAGGTGTCCCTGCCCATGGCAGCAGAGTTGGAACAAGATGATCTTTAAGGTCCCTTACAACCCAGGCCATTCTCTGATACTGTGATGACAGGGTCTTTTTCAAACCCAGTGCTGAAAGGAAACTCACAAATCAGATAACAGGTGTTTTGCAAGGCTTGTGATCAATTACAGGCTTTGGGGTGGTAACCACTGGCCTGTGTCTCTTCCCTGACTTGCATATCTGCGAAGACAGGTCAGTGACACCCATCCCCACAACTCCTCAGTGTCAGTGGATGCAGCCAGTTACACCAGTTGAAACAAATCTGTTCAAGATGGTAAGGCACTCTGACAAATCTCAGAGCCAGAGAGCCGATTTCCAAGTGGGAGAAAGGCACAAATTTAGCAAACAAATCCAAGCTCTCCCTCACTTGGCTGGTGTTCATGTCATCAGCCAAAACTCTGCAGTGAGACAGACTTGTTGAATGGCTTCTCAATGAGCCACAACCCTCAAGGTTTCTCTCACAAGAGAAATTGAAGACTTGGACAGTAGAGACTCAGAGCTGGGGGACAAATGTCAGGAATCCATTTCCTTGTGTTTTATATCTTGCTGTGCCCACTAAATAAGTATTTACATGGGAACTGTGTAATTTCTCTTCCCTGCTGAGGACAGTTTGGTTTGGAGTCAAAATGGTTGAGAAGAGAGATTTTTTATTCTTTTTCCTAGACTACTCTGGCAAATCTGCCCAAATGAGGTTAAATGTTGGGGAATTGCTACACTGCAAAAAAGGAAGGGTGTTTTTTTGAAAGATGTGAACATGATTTTGTGGGGAGCTTGTAGAAAAGCAATTCTAACACACACTGAGCATATGCTGTGCTTTTATTTTTGAAGAGATTGCAAATCTTATAAATGTGAAACCTGAGACTGGGAGAACTGGGTCTCTCCTCTCACCATCTCCAGCTGTGAGCTGGCTCCCCGTGCAGCTGGGAGTCCCAGCCTGGTGGCCATGGCTGGTGAGGAGCAGGGCTCAACCGTGGTAAAGCTCAACTCCAGCTGTGCAGGAGGCCTGAAGGAATCCCCTCCTCTGCATGCTCACCCTCTCGGCATCCCTCTGGGCAGCTGCAGGAGCTTTAATCTGGTGCAGAGAGCTGGAGCCCTGCTGTGCCTGCCACAACCCTGCCATGAGCCCCCGTCACTACAGCCCTCCCTAAAGCTGCTGCTGCTGTCCCAGAGGGGAAGGGACAGCAAGCCATGGAAGCTGATATGAAGAGGATAGAGACTGTGAGCAGTGAAAGGCAAAAATAATGCAATCCATAAACCCAATCAGGTGTGGGGAGTTTAGACATTATCAAAGCACAGCTATTCTTGAACTTTTAATTTTTATTTTTGGCCTTCGGTAGATAACAAACTTTTGGGTGTAACCCAGGACACTGTTTTAAACCCATTTAATGGAGATGCCTGCCTCAGTAAGAATAAGTATCATGCTAATCAATCCCTGGAAGATTAGACAGATGTCCTAACAGAAGATGAATGCACACTGCCTGATCCCTGCGTAGGTGCTAAGATACAACAGTTTAAGTGCATTTAAGACAGGTCAGAACACCACCATGCGTGAAAATCTGTTACTGGTCATTTTGGGAGGGGTCGATTTATAATATTTTTAAGCTCAGTTTTCAAAGTTTCTTTGGTTCCATAAAATTTCACAGATTCATAGAAGTTTCAGTGGTTTGGTATTAGCTTTTCTCCATGCTTTGTGAAACCAAAAATCTTGGCTGCAACTTGAAACATCCTCCTTTTCCCTGTGGCTCTACCTCTCCTGCCATCAAGACAGCTCTGGACAAGCTGTGATGAAGGAGTGGCAAAATCCTCAGGTATCTTTAGCAAAGCCAAATGACAAATGCTCATCTGGATCCCAGCCTATGATTAAATTTTGTCTGGGACTTTTCCCAAGTCACATGATGCCTCCTCTCCTGCTGCCAGAGAGCCTGTATTTCTCACTGGCCTCTAAAAAGAACACCTACCCTGTGCTCCTGCAGTTCCCAGCTGTAGGAGACATGCCAAGGGACCAGAAAAACAGGGAAGCTTGGGATGAGAAAGGGGATGAGAGGTAAGAAAAAGATTCTTGGGGAGAAAAGAGTAAAAACAATAGAACCTTCTATCTCAGAAGATAAATCGAAACAAATTGCATGAGGGATAGGCTAGAACATATAATGGGTGGCAAAGTGAGCAGCAATGGTTGCTGCTCTCCAGAAGTCTAAAAATAGGGGGCATCAGTGAAACCAGCACGAGGCAGATCCAGCTTGAAAGGGCTGCTCCTCCTGGAGGAGGTAGTTGACTTTTATGACTCCTTGCACAGATCTTTGGTGTGGGCAGCATAAAACATTTACACGAGTTCAAAGTGTAACTGGAAAAATTTAAAAAGGAAAAAAAAAAACCACCCCAAACCCTGTTCATGGCTATACAAACCTCTTTCAGATTTACAAAACGTGCTCAAGTCAGTGCCAGCTAGAAAAATGTCCTGGAGTACTTGTGCTGGTCCATGTTCCCATACTCTGCTGTGAAATGTGGCTGCTGTCGGAGACAGGGTGCACTAGAGCTGATGGGCTCTTGCTTTGACCTACTGCCGCTGTTTTTCCCTGGACTTTGAGCTGTTTCCTCTGCTTGTGATAGCTGTGTTTACCCACGGTTAGCAGGGACATCACCTTTCTTCAGCACGTTAGCCTATTAGGAAGGGAAGGACGGCAAAGGTAGCAAAGCAGTGCAGTATCTTTTGGTATTTTTTCATCAAAAAAACTCATTGTTGGGCATTTCTCTGTTGTTTGTGTTCAGAGATGAGTTTTGTCTCCACTCTTCGGCGGGACCGTGTCTGCAGGAATTCCGTGTGCCGTGAGCAAACACTGCTCGCTGTTACCTGAAGCGCAGAGGATTAGGGAGCAGCACTAATTAAACAGAGTGGGATTGCTGAAACGTGCACCACCCATTTTGCTCCAGCCTCCCACGATCGCAAAACAATGTCTGGAATTCTTTGAAATTACCACTCCTAGATGCAGTTTTTCCTTTGATGAGAGCATTTCATCAGAGTAATCCTGCCCCGGCTGGATTAGCTGCAGAGCAGGATAACATCTAATGTATTTTACAGCTCGACTGAATGGGGGTTTTTTTACCATTCTCCTTGCCTTTGACAAACGATGCTCTTAAAGAAAATACCTCCTCTGCTCCTTACAGTGGCGTAGCGCTTCTCTTCAGGTATTGTAAGGGCAGAAGTTGCCAAATTTAGTGGCCCAGTTGGTAGCTGCCCGGATCTCTCGCCCTCCCCGGGCCGCCTCCTCGCCTCGCAGGCTTCGCTCCGGTTTCCCCCCGCACCGGGGGCAGGGGCTGTGCCGAGGGTGGGCTCCCCACCCCGGGGCAGCGGGGGGAGGCGCCGGCCCGGGCCGGGGGGGCGGGCGGAGGCAGCGCCTTCCCCGCAGCCCCGCTCTCCCTGCTCAGCCCCGGCATCAAGTTACAGAAAAACTACACCCTCGCAGCACCCCTATTTACATACAAATAACTGGAGTGCCTGCGTTTATGTCACCATTCAAGAGGCTTGCCAAGGGAGGCTGTAATCCAATCAGCAGAAGCTTTAAAGGGATGTCTGCAGAGTGATTAAAAAGGGATTTTTATTTTTTTAAAAACTTATTATTTTTTTCGTTTTGTTTCATATTTGCAAAGAACTTTAATCTGAGTTGAGCGGACAAAGATGCACATGTCCTAAAATACATACGAAGAGATCAAGATGTTAAGAAGATCTCAGTTGTTGTGTGGAAAGCGAATATGACCCACAGGGATTAGTTTGCTTGTGCTGGTTTGGAGATTAAGTCTAAATCACTGCTTAAGGAGTAATAGGACTAATAGGAATTCTTGGAAACACCAGGGGAAAAAAAAATCTTATAGACCAGGCTGGTGAAAATGGCTTTCCAAAACAGTAAGACTTTTTAAAGTTTCACTTGATGTATGATGTTTCTGTTTCGGTTTTTTGAATGCTTTCTGGTGTATTGTGGACATTTTAGCTTTTTAACTGCTGCTTAAAATACTGGTTGTTGCTGGGCTGGCGGAGAAAGTTGGTCTGTTTGTTTGCCGTTTGCAAAGCAGTAGCTGAAGGGGTATTTTTAGACTTGATTGTTAGTTTAAAACCAGAGCTCGCCTGTGGTTTCCTGAGTTTAGTGAATGGAAACTAGCCTAAACTCCTTTAATGAAAGCGGGAAAACCTGAGTCTGGGCTTGGAAGTCACTTACCTTCGGGATCGCGCTGTTGTTAAACTTCTCCGTTGTGCACTTTAAACTTAACACACCTAAAACGCGTTCACAACAAAGGAGGAGAGTGAATATCGACAAGCCAGGAGTTTACAGGGAGCGCTCTCCGCTCGGAGCCGGTGAGGGAACGGGGCGGGGTGGGGGGCGAAATCCAACAACCGCAAAAGGCACATTTTGGACTTGCTCTGTCAATGCAGGAATGTAGGTTTGCATGATGTAATGGCATGCAAATGCTCCCCGCCGGGCAGCTGCTCCGTTAACCCTTTGCGGCGCCTGCCCGCCTCTCCCAACATCTAGCTTTCCTTCCTCTTGGGTTTTTTTTGGATAAAACAGCGATGGATGTCTCTCTGTGCGGATGGCCCACGTGTCCCGGCGGTGCCCGGGTCCAGCTTTGTTCGGCGCCGCGGGGATGGGGCTGCGCCGCCCTGGGGAAGCGCTCACCTTCGGGAATCAACCTGGCACTGGCGAGCGCTTCATTAAAAAAAATAATAATAAAAATCCCGTCTTACGTTGAAACTTCCAAAAGGTATTGAGAAATACCCAAGGTGGAAGGCGGGCCTCTTCCTTCTCTCAGCCTCCGTTCCAGCTTGCTGCACTTCTCAGGAGTGGTGGGCAAACAGGCTGTCCCTCACAGCCAGGGGTTGGGGAGGTTTTGTTGATAGGTTTGTTGTTTTGTTGGGGTTCTTTCCCCTCACACGGAATAATCCGACTTCGTCAGCTCGGGCTTTTTTCCATAAGGAAAGCAAAAGTGAGTGCAATGATGCAATGTACAGAAGAACTCTTTAGCTTGCTGAAACGACTGGGCAAAAGTCATCCCTCGTATAACTTCATTGGCTTTATGTCAAGGTGGAATCTTGCTTCTTTCGTTTGTCCCCCAATAAAACTATTTTCTCAGGCACATTCAGAGGGTGGATAATTAACATACAACGTGGAAAGCGCCTTAGGGAAAGTGGGGGTGCCTGGATTGATTCCTTATTGGCGAGCGGAGCAGGGCGTTATGACTTACTAAGCACACAAACATCTGCCATACGTGTAGCTCTGATCGCAGCCTGGCTTTTGTACTGGCAGGTGAGGATGCAATGACAGGCGACACCGACAAATACCTCGGACCCCAGGATCTGAAAGAGCTGGGAGATGATTCTCTGCCTGCTGAGGGATACATGGGCTTCAGCCTGGGAGCCCGCTCGGCCAGGTACTGTATTTGCTGTTTCTCGCGTGTCACCACAGGTACAAGTTTGCACAAACCAAGCGTGCTCCTCCACACAGCACTGGAGTCTGTCTCGAAGGGAAGTAGAGGGGGTGTACTTCCTTTGAAGCATATGTTCATTGCAGTTTTATTTCATGTTCTTTGTTCATGTTGGCTTCTTATGGCAATGATACAGAAAACTTATTTATTCACTTTTTCTGGTCTCTGTTCATGTTCTGAACATCTCCAAGGCACCTCTTTGCTAGCGGTCTGCAGCTGGTCTAGAAACTGATCCAGAGCAGCAAGCAAAGCCAGGTTTCTTTTGACTACTACTGCTCAGACTGATACTCACAGTAGAGGGCTCCTTAATGGGTGTGTTTTGCTGAAGAGTGTAAAGGCCAGAAAAACTGAATGACAAATCATTTTGCTATTTGATGCTTTTATTTCTTTAAAGGTGCTAGTGAGTAATCCAACTGAGAAAGACAACATTAAAAAAAAAAAGTTCCTTCCCCCTAAAAGAAAAAAAAAAAAAATAAAGGCAACTTTCCCCTAAATTTGTTGCAGGATTTATTTTGACAGGGAGTGGATTGTGTTACGAAAAACAGGTCAAAGTTTCTGTGAACCTGATAAAATGTTGTAAAATTAATATGTAGTCTGACTAATGTTAATTTCAATGCAGGTATTTCCATATCAATACTTTAGATTTTATTTTTGAGTGTTGCTAAAGCCTTCAGTGTGTGTTGCTCAAAACAGTTAAAGCTGTGTGAGCAGAGATTACTTCCATAGTTGTGGATTTGCAGTGTAGTTACTGACAGTTGAATTGTACTGAAGCTAATAATTAAACCTCATAAGCTGGTACCCTGAGGGCTTTTTCCTATGCTGTAGTTTAAAGATCTGTTTTAAAAAGTGAGTTCATTGTCTAACAGCAAATGGCAACTCCCATAAGGTAAAGCCTAGATGTCTACCTTTCAGTCTTGTTTGTTATGGCTGCATTAGAAATGCAAGCATGCAGTGGAAATTTGCTCTTTAGTAGTCCCCAGCCATGTTGTGCTTGATTTACAATTTTTAGGGAAGTTAATAAGTATTTATGAGATCATACATTCATGAGAAATGCCAAGATGCTTTAAATAGTCCATTAGCCAGAAAATCGGCAAATTAAATCTGAAGGGAGACTCTCGTGTCATAGTAAACGGAATTAACGAAGTTGACGTGCTGCTTTCAAGTCTGGTGTGAGCAGGGTGATCACACAGCCCTGTGACTGTGATCAGGGCTGGAGCAGGGCAGTGGGCATGCAGAGGGAACGTGCTCTGTGTGCAGAGCCCAGCACTGATTTACCTGCCACCTTTCACTCCTTACAGCTCTCTTCTTGCACAGAGTGCTCCCTGTGCAGGTGGGAGAGCAGCTTCCACAGTCACCATCTGTTAGGGAGATCTGAGGCTCAACACCACGTTATCTTTCCTTTGAGAGAAATCCAGTGTTCCCATGCTTCTGGTTTTAGCAGTGCCATTACTATTTGTTGCTGCCTAGCTCATTTTTTTGCGTTGCCCATGTTATGCTCAGAGGAGACAAATACAGTGTTATTTTCTGTGAAGTATTTCATTTAGCAAAAAAAGTATTCTGTGGATGTATCTTACTGCTGATTCTGAGTGTAACATTAAGAAATGAACACATTAAATATATAAGCCATCCAGCCATAACATCTTGCTTTTCCTGTCTGATTCTTTGCTTTCTATTTCTCCTCTTTCTTTTCCAATGTAAATTGCTTTAGTCCAAAAGTCAGGTAAGAAGGCATGGCATCGTGTTACATCTCTCTCATCTTTCTGCTGCTGCCATTGCTTATCTTCATTTTATTCAGCATTGGAAAGTGACATGCTTTTATTTTGGGGAGCAGGGGGTGGGTTCAGCCCTAGAGAACATCCCTCTAACAAATATAGCTTAAATTCTTTATGCCCTTTATCATGTAAAAGTCTGCTTAACATATGCCTACAGTGTGTAATTAAGATCCCAGTTCTGCTTCCAGCACAAGAAGGAACGTGTGCTAAGGAATTAGAGAAATTCAATTAGCAACTACTAAATGCATGAAACATGTTGTAGAGTTTTGAGTGTGGAAAGTGTTGCTAGTTCCAAAGTGTAATATGTTGGTGGATGTTGCTTTGTATTAATTCACGTTTTTTACTACTTTATTTTTTGTCACGTAGCAAGCATGTCTAGGCCTGCAGCATGTTTTTAGCACATACCATAATGTACCTTCCAGGGTTAAATGTAAAACACTCCTATGTTGGTTTAATTGCAACACGTTAAGCGTGATCGCAGTCATTTCTAAGCAGTTTAACATGCACAAAATAATTCTCAAAACATCGGAATCTGTACTCAGTTGTCAATAAACAAATTTATTTCTCCTTTCATTTCGAACTCATTATCCTTTCCTTTCTAACTATAGGGATAACTAGGGTGTTTGTCACAATGTCAGAAGTGGTTCAGCCACAAAGAGAATGACATCACATAAAACTTGCTCTTAGTTAAACCTGCTCCAGCAACCTGAGCTGTGTGGGCAGGCACTGTGACCTACCCACAGCTCCCCCGGGACCTGCCCTCGTGGGTTGCCTTCAGGATTAGGGCATGGAGATACTTATCAAAGTTCATCTAAATACTTAAATGCACTTTCCTAGATTCATTCTAAAACCACAGCATTACTGCCAAAGCAGTAAGCATCTGTTGAGATTTTGCTTATTGTAGGGAAGGGAATACTTAACTGTAGTCAAATACTTTTTATTCCAGTTTCCTCCTTGTATTTATGTCACAGATTATGTGTATTTTGCCATCTTATGCTATCCCTGGAAGTTGCATGTATTAATTTTGTTTTTATTTTCTGTTCATCTCATTGTCACCTGCACTTTCTATGATAAATGGTAAATACAACAGCCTCCGCTCCTTCAGTTCGGATAGGTCCTACACGCTGAACAGGAGCTCCTATGCCCGAGACAGCATGATGATTGAAGAGCTGCTGGTGCCAGCAAAGGATCAGGTATGTGCTGTGTCTCTGCACATCGAGTAGCTGGGCTTCATATTTGCAGGGCATTGTTTTGGGGTTTTTTTAGGAAGAAGTTTTTCCACGGAAAGAATAATAAAGTACTGGAATGGTCTGCCCCGGGAGGTGGTGGAGTCACCATCCCTGGAGGTGTTTAAAGAAGGACTGGACGTGGCACTCAGTGTCATGGTTTAGTTGAGATGTTAGGGCTGGGTTGGGCTCCTTGATCTTGTAGGTCTCTTCCAACCCAGTGATTCTGTGGTTCTGTGATTCTGTGTGGAGGCCTCAGCTGTGCTTCCAGAGACTGTGGCTGCTCTCTTAGCTGGTGAAAAGGGACAAGAAAGCAACTGTGAACAAGAGATGGTGGGCTTACCATTTTCTGGGTTTGATCCTGCAAGGAACAGGTGGTAGGGTCCCAAACCAAAAGAGTCTTTAAGGGACCAGTTGCTCCCTTAAAGTCTCTGAGTGTGGGGTGGTTATGGGCTGAGGTCAGTGGGTGCTCCTGCGTGCCTCCTGTTCCGTGTGTCTTTAGAGTGCTTTGATAAGCTGGGAGCAATGAGTTTTACGCTAAGCAACCTTTGTACTGCATAGACTGGGAATTACTTTGCCTGTTCTGTCCACATGGAGGGGACTCCAACTGCTGTCCTTGTTTTTTCATTCTTGGGAGGAATTTGGCCTTGTAAAGATGAAGCTATTGTAGACTCTTCAGTTTATATATCTTCCAAACACTTGTGCAATGACTAATGCAACAAAAGCAGCATCTTTTGACCTGATTATAGCGTGGGAAAGTCTTTCCAAAAGCTGGGGATGATTGAGTACTGTATGCTTTGTTTATGAGTTCCCTAGCATTTTCCTTGGTAGACTTGCTTCAGATTTCCAAATCTAACTGAATTACTCAAGAGTTTCTTGATACACAGAAGTCAAAAGATCTGCTAGGAAGCTGGATAAGATTGCATGTAAAAATCCTTACTTGGAAAGGATTGTGGAGTGGAACTGTTATTTCTGTCCTGGAAGAGCATAAGGTGGATTGCAGTGATAGAGAGATTTGCTGCTGCTGTTTTCACAGAGCATTCCTGCACTGGGGAATTATTGATCTCAGAGGATATTTTCATGGTGAAAAGGGTCCACAGAGCAGGACCTGTACATTTTAAACCTTGATTGTATTAGTCTGTAAATTCTAGTGTGGTGTAAGCTATCCAGTTTTACTACAGCTTTTACACACAGCTCTGGCAGCATTATGAGAATGGCATAAATTGGATTCTGTGTTTAGCAACAGAATGGTTATTATTAGATTGTTACTTTTAAGTGAAATGCTGTAAACCTCCAATAACCTTAATTTACAACAGCCACCTAAGGAGAGTTTCCAAAGCTTTCATAGCAGTGATTCTGTGGTTTTGTTTGGTTTGAAGTAATGAAACAAAATCTGCAACTGCTGGCACTGGGGATAAGAAATTCTATGTCAGGGCTGAGCACCTAAAGCTGCTTTGATACCTTATAATACTAAGACTTCATTAAGTGTTCTTGATACAATGGAGATTTCAGAGGAGAGGAAGACTCCTCAGTCTGAGAATGAATTGCGTCGTTTCGTGATGCTGACTGTGCTCATGATTCCCATTAAAGTAGATGGCATGGATTTAGCAGCTGGGGTGCAACTTATCACTTAACAAAACTTAAAACCAGCTCTGTGCTTAACAAAGATTGGGGTAGTGGGAAAAAATGTCAGTCTTGAGAGGCTAGTAAAGCCATGATTCTGTGCAAAGCATATATGGAAGCAAGAAACTATCTTCATGAGAGAGACCAGCTAAAACTTTCTGCTATGGCTTCTCCAAACCTCCATGTCCTGACAAAAATACATCCATCCTCTGAAATTCCTGTGGTTTTCTGCCCAGCCCAGCCCTAGCTTTTGGCTGAAGCAGGAGAAGTGCATTTGGGAGATGGAGATTATCTCTGCCCCTCTTTCTCATCCCTCTGTACCTTAATGGGCTCCTAGATAATCTCTGCTATGGCAGTACAAAGCAGGGGGAAAAAAGCACCAATTTGTCTTCCACCAATGAGATTCACAGGAACCAAGATCTTTGTGGTTTGAAACTAGTATTCTAAAAGTCTGTCTGGGAACTGAGAGGAGTTGAGGCTGTTTTGGGAATCATGCAGCTTTGGAACAGAGTGATCCATTGCCTGTCTGTATATGCCATTTGCTCTCCTTTTGTACAGCTCAAACCTGTCTGGAGTTCACGGCAGCAGCAAATTCAATTATTGGAAATTAATTTTATCACAGACATCAGTGTGTAAAAGAGTAAGGAGCATTTGCCAATCTCTTGGTCTTGTTAAGATAGAAGATCCCATGGCCACCTCTTCCCAAGATCTGTGGTAATCTTGGGAGTCTGGAAAGAGTCAAATGAGGAAGATTTGAAACCATTCTTTACCAAACCTCACTGCAGCATAATGCATGGAGTGTTAGAGGAGAGTTTCTAATAATTCTTTAGAAGTCAGGATATTCTCCATTGTTTGCATTTGGTGGTTTATTGCTAAGCCTCACAGGGAAGTCTGAATCCAGGCCACACTGTACCTCATAACCTGGCTGGAGCAAAGTTAAAATTTCTGTGTCTTGACATGTTACCTTGGATGCAGCAACTCAGACTAAATCCAAATGACTTCTCCATGAAATAGTTTCCATCAACCTCTGAATTTAATCAGCCAAAGGCAGGATGACTAGGGCTGTCCATTAAATAGCAGCTTGCTGAATCACTTCAGTCTGGATAAATTCATCTGGGAGGAAGCATAATTTTTTTCTGTTTGCTGAACTCTGATATTATACAGCCTGGATATTCAGTTATGCAACCAGCAGGATCCTTGCCAGCAGAACCCTCAGTATTTTTATACACACATTTGCATCTAAGGCTGCCACACCCTTTAGCAATGCATTTTTAATCTCTCTCAGTCCAGGGAGGGAGCACTGGGCCCTGACCAAACACAGAATTGATTTGATGTCACTGTCAATGTACTATCTTCTGGACTGCTTATATTGCAACTTACACAGGAAGATTTTTTTTTTCCCCTGCATGGAAAATCCAGCACCTCAACAGGCAGAAAAAAATGAGATTCACAGATGTGTGCTGTGTGTAAGATGAGTGTGTCCGGCTATCAGCTTTTCCTACTCTGTTTCCCCACCAAAATTATTGGCTGCAGACTTTGGGCTTTTGCTGGCTCTAAATATGTGCAAAAGCTCTGTTTGATTGCACTTGGACAGGAATGCTTTAAGAAGCCCAGTCACCTGGTGTGCAGGCCATATCTCAGGACAAGGAACTGGACTGGGGAACCCCACCTATGTGTGTGGGCAAACCTAGAGCGCTTCCATGGGTGCAGGAGCACCTACCTCTGTGTAGCACAGATTATGTTGGAGTGATGGTATTTCCTTGGAATTTATATGGCCCTGTGTTTAGTTTTCTGTATCCCACTGCTAAGGGAACACAAGCATTTTTCATCTGTTACAGGAGGCCTGACCCCAGATTTCTTTGTGGATGTGTGCCCTGGTTCATGCCTGGGGCTCGGGGCACTGATGCTGTACAGCTTAGCAGGCCTTCAAAGGGCAAATACCAAACTGTGGTGTTCCTTTTGGCCCATTTCTTAAGTTTCTTTGCTTTGTCCTATTTTTGATGATAAAGTTTATCACTGAGCAAAATAATAAATTTATTTTTGCTCATCTAAATGTTTACAATGCCTGGGACAAGCTGTCTGAATCCTAACACTGATATCAAAAGTAATAACATACTCAGTGTGAGCTCTTACAAATCTCTTGGAATAGCAGTGTTGGCTTTCCTGCCTAAAGCACGGGCTCTCCAGGATATGTTGGAGAATCCCCAGTATCTTACTGGAAAGACTAAGAATACTGTCTTCATTAAACTAAATTACAACACTTATTTCATATGGTGCTAATTAACTCCACACCGGTTGCTTAATTGTCATTGATTTGACAGCATCCATTTTATCTTTTAGGTCTGATGGTGTATTTTGCTGTTTAGCATATGCAAGTTTGTTGTCTGTGCTTGAACCATCAGGCCTTGAGTACATCTGTTATAGCACAAAGTTTAACAAAACATCCTGAATAGAAGTGTTGGGATGGGGAAAGAAGGAGACATCCAGCCAGGAGTGACAGGGCAAAGCTGCACTCTGCAGGGATCTCTGTCGATGGGCAGTAAATTACAGTGTCAGTAGTTTTTGGAAGGAAACCTGGGATCCTCATTTCCAATGAAAGAAATGCCTAAAGAGTGCAGTTTTCTGGAAACCCCAGAGTGATGGGAGTGCTGCACATTCTGGCCACCAACACAACAACAGCAATCTGCATGCTTATCTTGTGGCAACTTCTCAAGAGAAGTATTTTTGTGTGTTCATGACTAAATTTGCCAGATTTACTTCTAATGCTGATATTTCTATTCAAAGTAATTAATTTGCACTACCAGTATGTGTCAGCATATAAAAAAACCCAGGTGGAAATAATAAGATTTTAGAAGTGTGTGCTTGGCTCTGGTTTGACTTGAACCCACTGAATTTCATTTGAAAACAGCCCATGAGGTTTCAGTCCAAACAGGCTCCTCTCCCTAGCTGCATTTGCCTCTAAGCAGCAACCAACCTACTTACAGGAAACACTGACATTTTTAACACCATCTCAGGTGAAGATTGTGTGTGTTGCTTCTTGACTTGCTTATATTGATGTAACTTACGCTGGTTCTTCTTAAATTAGGGAGACACTCTCATATAACCTTGGAAATAGGGGGAAACAGTATTTGAAGTTTAATTGGTTTGAATACCTAAGACAAGAGAAACAAAGGAAACCAAGTGTTTTGCTGGAGTAGCTTTGCTGCCCAATAAGAGGGTTTATAGTGTGAGGGATGTTGTGGGGCACAGGATGCATGGATGTCCATGTGCGTGGGCAGCAGGAGGAACAGATCACACCCCGGTGTCTGTCCTGTCCGAGGGAGGAGTTAATTATAGCCTCACAGGGTTAAAGCTATTTCTGTCCAGATGAGCAGGGGCAGTGGCACTTCACAAAACTGTGCCCATGTTGGTTGTGTGTAAAGACAAACCAAGCCCCTCCTGCGTTCACAGCCTCAGTGGAACTCCCAGGGAAGTTATTCACAGGTTCTGCTTGAATAAGGATCTATCCAATGGCATCCTCTGAGGGGTGGTGTTACACTGCCTGTCTGTATGGTGTATGACTGCATTACAAATGGTAATGGTTTCTTTTTGCAATCTTTTTTAACCTGACATATAAAAGTAAGTAAAGATTGGGTAGAGACGTTCTTGAAACTGAAGGAACTGAAGGAAGTGCAAAAAGTGGGCAAAAAGAATGTTTGAAGAGACAGGAGTCTGTGTGCGTATTTCATGTATCTGTTACAGGGTTTATAGTAATTTAACCCTAGAGGTATCAGCACTGTTAAATGAAGAAGACCAGATCTAAATTTAATATAATTATATTAACAGGCTTGTATTTAAGACAAAAGTTTCTAATGTTAAATTTCAATTTATCCTTTTTGTTTTGAAGCACCTGACGTTTCAAAGGGAGTTTGATTCTGATTCTCTCAGGCACTATAGCTGGGCTGCTGACACCTTGGACAATGTCAACCTTGTTTCCAGTCCCATCCATTCTGGGTAGGTCACTTAACAGTTTTCCTTTATCTTCAGATGTGGAACTGTATTGTTAGCTGCAGAATACAGCCTGCTGTAATGGCTGATAACATGTCTGTTCCTGCTCCACTTGAAACCAATGACAAAATTCACACTGACTTCAAGGAGGGTGCTTAATAACAGGAGTCAGTCTAAATTCTTGCATATCAAACCAAAAACTTGCTTCTGCACTTTATTTTCTGATTGCCTAAACACTGTAATCCTGCAGGCTTATCTTAAAGGAGTCCTGTTTTGCTTTTTTTGTTGCTTATGCTTTACTTTAAGTGTCATAAATTATTTTGTTTGCATTGTGTTAAATTATTTGGAATATGAAATCAGACACAGAATGTCATGCTTTCTGTCCTTTCATAGAAGAAAAAATGGGGGACTTTAATTTGGTCTCTTTATTTATACCTTCAAGCTCCTGTTTAGTCTCCAATATCTGTAGTTTGGTTTTAGTGGTGCTATTTGTTTACTTATGAGTCATCACTGTAATTTAGGTGCTTCTTGACAGTGCCACACAGACTTGATTTAAATGCAGTAGTAGTGATGTCTGAATGCTTATTGTAAAAATTTGCAAATGAATGCATAAGTAACCTTTGCATATTATTAGATTGTCTAGTGTAAATATTTGTTGTTTAGTTTTTGAGATCAGGACATAAAATCTCATACACGTTTTAATTTACTTCCCCATTTTGTGACTAATTACATTCTTATCATAAAAATGAGTGTGGCACATACCAAAATATTTCATTTCCAGTACAGCAAGCCCCAAAAAATCTAAAGCTACTGTCCCACAATGCACTTCTGCACCTGCTTCTGCTGAACAGATCTATACAGCAGTGGATTTTTAGGTCCCAAGCTGATAAAACTCTGCACATGGTCAATGTCAAGAATTGCAGGATGAAAAGCTGAAGACTGTTGGTTATCACGGAATGGTGCATTGCAAAGAGAGCTGGTAGCCCAACCCTTCACTTTACTGTGGGATAAAATGTAGCCAAGCCATTCCTGAAATACATTTAATGTCCTAATAATCACTAAAAATATGAGATTCTGTAGCCCCCCAGCTTCAGGAGTCCACTATCTTTTGTTACACTATTTCTTCCCATGGGGGTCAGCTTAACATTTCATTGCTGCAGACTAAGTCTGTTTCTTACCCATAGTGGATATCCATTGTCATATCCATAGTGGACATAGAGAACAATATCTTACTGGTCTCTGAGCAACTGTTTTCTGTGTCAGAAGACATGCAGTCCTGTCTTTTAGACTAAATTGTCCCAGACCCTGCTAGCTGATGCTTTTCCCATTTCAGCACATTCCTGCTGCTCTGCCCCAGCTCCCCCCTCTGATGAGAGCTTGTTTGTAAGCCAGGATTGCCACCTCTTTGGTCTGACACATAAACAGCCCCACAATGAGAGTTACCCTTCTGGTAATTTCAGTTTCTAGTGGTTGAATGTTTGTGATCTGCTAGAATTTCTTGGCTCTCTTTTGAAATCCTGAAGTTTGGTTAATTTTTACCGGTGTTGTGTTTAAGTGTTTGGTTTCTCCCCTCTGTTTGCATTTGTCTCTATGGTATTTCAGTTTGTTGCTTTCAGCCCTTTTTCCATTTTTTAGCAAGAGAGCTTTTAATTCTGATCCTTTTTTCCAAAGACTTCTCAGACTTTTTTGTGTGCTGAAATGGTAAAGACATTCAGCTTAGTACCTGTGCCAGAACAGCACAGTGAAATATGCCCTTGAAGTTCCCTTTCAGTGTGACAGGAAAGCACTGATGGTATCTCTTTTGAGGTAACTTCTCAGGTGATCCTGCACTTCCTTATCTGTACTGTACCTCCATTGCTTGTTGAGGTACCAAGGCAAAGTACTTCCACACATCAAAGAAGGAATTCAAATTCATTTGGCATGAATTGCTCTTGCCACTTATATTTTTGGTTTATTTTGAGACTGGTGGTAGGCAAGGTGTAATATCCTGATTAATTACCCTCATCCTTTAGGCCCTTATAGAATGATTATTAAATAATTTATTCCTAAATATTTCCTGGCAATTTAGGTTAGACTGATTGGTCTAAAATTTTCTGGTTTCTTTTCACCCTGATAGAAGATAGGTCTGATGTTTTCATCCTGCCAGTCCTCTGGGGCAATACTTGCCTGCCCTTAGGCCTTCAGCATGTTCACCAGTGGTTCCAGCCCTCCAAAACACATTTTCTGTGGCCATGGGAGCTCTCATGTAAGATCTGCTCCCTTGGTATATGGGCCCTCTCTAATGCAGAGGTGGTCTAAGCTGCAGCCAGAGGGGAGCAAACTGTGGGGCTGCATGGCAGGGAGAGGACAGGTATGCTCCAGACAGGTGTGGCTCTCCAAATGGGCATAAACCAAAAGATTCTCCAAACATGTAGGGCTTTTCCGACCCATTGCATTTCTTATTTGACATAGAAAGTCCATCAGAAATGATGCTTTGAGGATTCAGTCCCTTTGTCAGGAAAAAAAAAAACAAACCCAAATCTTATTTGTTGTGTATTTACTTTTCAGTTGTGGCCCTGTATTATAGTATGATCCCTGGTATGATTTTCCTGGTTATCTTTACCTAGAGGCAATCAACAGATGTTCCCTTCTAATCTTCCAGTACCTCAGCACATCTGATATGCAGAGGATCATGACTTTTCACATCTCTTCTGCCAGTCTTTTCCTGAACAGCAAATCCCTTTCTGCTTGTTTGGAGTGCTTCATCCCTGTCCTTGTCCCCAGCTCTGTCTGTGGCTGGGGCAGGGGCTGTCAGCCCTCGTGGCATGGTGGCCCTGTGACCAGGCTCTGACCCTGCTGCTCTTTGCCATCTCCATCCTCACAGGCTCCCCAGTGTGCTGTGCCAGGAGCACCACTGCTGCCTCGGGTCTCTCTTTTCCCCGTTTCCCACTGCCAGGAGAAAGCATCCATGTTTATTCCTATTCCTAACCCAGGCAGAAGGGGAACTCTGGGAGCAGGATGTGGAGATCCAGCAATGTATCAGTGAAAAGAGAAGAAAGAAATTGTTGGCAGTGATTTCAACTCTTCTGGTTTTTCCTTTTTTCAAGCCAAGAGAATGTTTTATGTTTTTCTTCTTGAGTTCAGATAAGTTGTTTTGCCAGCATATATTTTGAACAGGGTCCATTGTAAGCAGTACTTTGAAATGCATCATGAATCTTGAGGCCTCTGGGAGGGTAGAGACCCTCACCAAAATGACCTTCAGCTGTCAGATGTGAGCTTACTCTTGCAGTTTTCCCAAAGTAAAATATGTGTGTTCTCTCTTCGTGTTGCCTTTAACTCATTCATTTTCTTAGCTGAGAGAAAGAAATGAGTGTGCCACACTGCCTTCCAATATTGAAAATCTCAGAAATACCGGATCCAGTCTTGCAAAGTGGAATAAATCAGGTTCATTATAGTTTACTGTATTTAAAATTCTATTAACTATATGTACTTGAAATTATATTAACTATGTATGGTCTACTCCAACCTGCTGTACACACAGAACTCATTTTTGACAGCAGTGCAGTGGATGGATGGCATGGACTGATAACTCCTTTCAAGCATCCTGCCACACACATGTTCAGACATTATGCTTTGGAAAATAAACTGCTTTAGAGAAGTGCAAGAACTGGTTTTCCATGGCACACAGGAGCATGTTTTTGGAATTCAGTGAAAAAGTTGTGTTGCAATAAATTCTCTGCTGACTAAGTAAACAGCAATGCTTTTCTCCTTGTGCTTCTGTATTTTCCAGAGAACTTCTAGAGTTGTGCTGGCTAATTAAATGAACCCTCCCTTTCAAATTTTTTTTCCATGTGTAGCATATTTTATATGACATACGTCACGATATGTGAAGCAAAAGCCAAATAATTTCTAAAGCTGGCCTTCAAACATGTTGCTTTTGTTATTTTTATGATTGTTACTTTTTCTTTGCACTTATTATTGATATTTTCTGTTGCTTGCCTCTAATTATCTTATATTAATTTTCCCATTTGCTTTCTAAATTATTTTGCAGCTATTCCTCTCCACTCCCCCAGTATGATTCAAGGTGACAACTCTGTGCTTTCTGTGAATCCTCATTTTATTTTGGTTTTTTTTAAAACTTTTTTTCCCACAGAGTGTGTGTAGATGTTTGTAGTGCATCCAACCACATCCTCATCCCTTCCATGTCTTCAAGTAGAAATGCTCATTAGCCTTTAGCCTTGTGTTTTAGAGGTCATACTGTAGTTTCCATTATTAGTGCAACATTAATTTAGGTAAGCATCAGCTACTAATGTTTTTAGATAGAAAGTGCATGAACTGCTGTTTGGAATTGTTGTTATTGTTTCACACGGTAAGTTACTAATCGGAAAATTAAACAAGGAAATAATTCATTAATAAGCTGCTGATAATGACTGCCTTTCTCTGGGAGCAGAATGCACAAAGGGTTGTCTGCTGCAGGTTTTGTCTGTGCTGCAGGCTGCAGCCGCAGGTTTTGTCTGTGCTGCAGGCTGCAGCCGCAGGTTTTGTCTGTGCTGCAGGCTGCAGCTGCAGGTTTTGTCTGTGCTGCAGGCTGCAGGGTGGTGCAGGCACCAAAGCTGCAAGGGGCTGGTTCCTGCCCTGGGGCACAGGCTCACGTCAGGGCTAATTTACCCTTGCTCTGAGCAGTGTGCAGGAGCAGTGCTAAGCTTCTGGTTGCCAAGGCTGGACTGACCTTAAAATCTACAGCCTAAGCATCCCTGCTAACTCAAGGACTGATTTTTGTAGGTACTTAGTTTTAACTTCTACTGAATATTTTTTTTTAATTATTTTTAATTATGAATTTAAGACAGTTGATTTAGGTGCCTAGAGATTTTTGGCAATTCACTCCTACATACTTTTCTTCATTTAAATAGTTTGGGTACAGAAGACAGCACCTTATTTGAGTGTAAGTTTTTTGCACTAGATGAGCGCCTCCTTTTCATTATTGATTCTGAGGGGGCTTAACAAGCCAGTAACCGTGTACATGATAGGCAGCTCTCCAAAACATTGCTTTGTGCTGAGCCATCAGGCCAAGCCCAGCCTTGCCAAGCTCCCCAGGAGGCTCCTCCGTGGTGCACTGACCAGCTGTGCCTCCCTGAAGCTGCTGCAGCTTCAGCCCTGGGGAGGCTCCAGCCAGGCATCCCTCAACCCTACAAACTTCCAGTCTGGAATGGCCCCAGCTCCTCTGCAGACAGAAACCATGCACATTTTTAAAAGGCCAGCTAAGCGTCCATAAATACTAAGATTACAATAATTTATAGAGTATATCATAATTTAAAGATTGAGCATGCTGGTTTTGACACAGATCTAATATTTATGGAAAGTGTTTGGTTAGCCAAGACCCTATCCTGCTGAAACAATTCCTCTTGTGAGGAGCTGGGGTACCCTAGTGGCAACATTTGGATTTGTTGGAGTGTACAGTGCATTTATCTAGGAGAGAAACATGGAATGTGGATACAGTTTTTCTGTATGAAAACTACTGTGAAATGTCATGCCTCAGTATTGTAAAGCATCTGGCACATGGGAAATTATAAATTTAAGCTAGGGTCATCTCAGAGTGCAGTTTTACCTCCCCATCTTTACTGATGGGTTTTAATTTGAAGAAAGGCAATGTAGCAACTTCTTGATCTGGAATTCAGCTGGACAACATTTCCGTTGTACTTCCTGTATTTATAGCTTGTGTCCCTACTTACTCCTCTCCTGCAAATACCAAATGTTGATTTCTCTCCTGCTTTTGTGCAGGAAGTATTTCTCCCACCCATATTGGCCAGACTTGTGAATACAGTTTACTTGCAGGCCTGGCTGGTGCCTGTCAGCTGCTGCTGTTGCTATCCTGCTGGTCTCAAAGCAAATGGAGCTGTGTTACACAAATTCCCAGCCACTCTTCAGAGCACTTGAGGGCTTTTTTTTCAAGAACCATCACAATCCCCTGGATTATTGGCTGATGCCCTTAGTTCACTTTCTGTCAGGAACCAGGAAATGGAATGGATTCACCTGTTAGTCACGTGAAGGTTTAGTTCTTAAAAGCTGGAAGTTTTGGCAACATCCTTGAAAATAGTGAAGCCAGATGTGTCAGCTATGTCAGTGTCTACCATACAGAAGGAGCAGACAAAATCTCTACTGGCTTCAAGACTGAGCTGGTAACTTGTGTCCCTCTTGATACCAGCCTGTTATTGCATCTTCTACCTGAAGCTATTCTAATATTAATCATTAATTTTAATTATTTCCTTGCTAAGAGAAGGCAGTTTATTAAACAATATACCACTCATCATTTAAAAATAAAATTCTTACCCCCTTGTTAAAGAATGTAAAATTATGCATAGGAATGACACTAGCAAGTGTGATTTTTCTTTAATGTCTCTTTTTTTGCTAATGAATCTAATCTTCAAAGAGAAGTAATGGCATGATTTCCTCCAGGGAGCCAACAGCCTAAAGGAAGTTATGTACTTGGTCGTCATCACTTTCCTTCCCCACCAGTGGAAGCCCTTAGTAGCCTGGACCCACTTGTCACCCATGGTGCTGGCACTTGCTCTGGCAGCCATCAGGAGTTTTTGCAAATGAGACAGTGGGGAGGTTTTAAAGACTGAGGTTCCTAAAATAATCAGCATTTTTGATTCTCCTTTTTCTACACTGTCTGGTTGCTTTATGCATGTGAGGCTAATTACTCTCATTTGTAGACAGTAGAGCTAACAGCAGCAAAGGGATGTTTTAAAATTCTGACCGACCACTACTAATACACTACTTGTGTACACTTTTAATCCAAATTGCTCAGTAGAACATGGTCATTTCACCATGATGTTGCTAGAGCTTTAGCAATTCCTGCTTTTGATAACCAGTATTTAACATGCAAGTACAAGTTTTAAAAGGATCTTCGTGTTCTTTTTAGTTTAGCTGGGATCGGGATGACTTTTCTAATGTTTTAAAGTCTGTGTCTGCTGACTTTCTGCTGACCTTCCCCTTGTTTTGTGAGGAGTTTCACTGATGTGTTTTCTGTTTTGTGCAGTTTCCTGGTTAGTTTCATGGTGGATGCCCGCGGGGGTTCGATGAGGGGCAGTCGGCACCATGGCATGAGGATAATCATCCCGCCACGGAAGTGCACGGCGCCCACCCGCATCACCTGCCGCCTGGTGAAGAGGCACAAACTGGCCAGCCCACCGCCCATGGTTGAAGGAGAAGGACTGGCAAGTCGACTTGTAGAAATGGGGCCTGCAGGGGCACAGTTTTTAGGGTGAGTTGTTCTGTGAGTTTAGTTGTTTATGTTCATGTCGCACCTTTCATTCCCGTTATCCTGTGGATCTGAGTAGTTAAACGTTTGACTGTACCTCATCTGAGCATGTAGCATAGGCTACTTAACTTAAAACATTAAAAATGCCAACCTGCCGTTCCTTCTGAAAAGAACCCTCGTGTTTTAAGGAGAGTTTTGCCTCTCTGATGACTGCAGGATGGAGATGAAGGTAAGGAAAGCCATGGGAAGGCCAGGTCCCACCCCCATCTACTCATGCAACCCTGCCTTGGAAGTCAGGAGGAGTCACACACTGAAAACCCAGGGCAGGTTTTGACCCTCTTGCTTGTAGAGAAACAGCACTGTCACAAAGAATTGTCCTAGAGACGCCCACAGGGACCCAGATACTGAGCTCTGTTCCCAGCATGTGCACAGCTCCCTCTGGAGTTGCTGGGATCTGCCAGTCTCCATCTTGTGGAGCAAAACCACCTGGAGTGACGGTGGAGCACCTACCGTAGAGTAGTGGTACGAGTAGTACCAGTGCTAGGAACTGACTATTTTTAAAGCTTAAAATAAGGGGAACAATCCACTATGATGTGGCCTTTTTTTTTTCCTAATTATAAATTTTGTTCATTACCGTGAGTGGCACCCTGGTGTAAACTGCTGGTTCTGTCGGGAATGACAGCTTGTTCCTAATTTCCCCTTCTCGTTTCTCTTCCTGCTGCATGGATGTTATTCAGTAAACTGCATCTTCCTAAAAGTCCTCCCCCTCTAAATGAGGGTGAGAGCATGGTTAGCCGAATCCTGCAGCTTGGTCCACAAGGAACAAAATTTATTGGGTAGGATATGTATGGAAAAGATACAGAATGTCTACAGTTTTAATTTTGTTTCCAATTTTTTTTGTTATTCCCATTATTTTTTTTTAAGTTTCCTAAAACTTTCAGTTGATTTATGTCACTGAAAGAAAATCATAGTGGCTTGATTTAATATAGCTCTGCTACTACCTTGTGCTTATAGGCATGTAAAATTCACTGCCAGCATTCTGCTTTCATAACTTCTGTGCTTTTGTAATTTTTTAAATTTGAAGTGTTTCTACTGCATTAAATACATTTTAATACACAGTGGCAGTCCTTTAAGTTCAACCCTGTGGTAGAGAAGGTATTTACAGGCGTCAAGTGAGATTGTTTTGGGAAGAGCATTTGTAAAATGTGATCTCATAAAGTCCTTTACTTTTGAAAGATTATTCAGAAAAAAATGCCATCAAGTGGATGAATTGATTCAGTGAGATTGGAGAAATACTAATCTTTTCAACCTGCAAGACGCATCTTGTTAAAATAAATTTACAAAGCCAAGTATGCTACCCAAAGGGACTGCAGTGTATAGTCTAAATATGTAAAAATGTTTTCGTATGTTTTTGACTGTTGTTTTCAAACCATATTGTGAAATTTATTGCATTAGGTTTTCAAAATATTGGTGAGTGTTTGGTGTTCCAAACCTGTTCAATACCTTCTCACTGAGTATTCTCGTTAAATGTCATGCACAAAATTGTGTAGTTTCTAAATATTTACAGAGACAGTATCTGAAATATTAGCCTGCAAAGATTGTACTACAGAGTTAGTTTTCAGCTTGTGCTCTTGAACTAGAGAGTAAATATCTTAAGCAGTGTATTTGAATTTTTGGTATTTTCTTGCTGTGCACAATGGGAGAGAGCAGCTACATTCCTGGTTTTTTGTTGAAGGACTTGAGACTTGAAAAATAGACTGGGTGTTCCTAAAAGCATCTAAAATATATATTAATTAAACTATTTTTATCCTTTTCATGGGGAAAAAAAGACTAACTCTTCTCCCTGGGAATTTAATGTGAAGACTGGGCCTCAAGCTAGTTTGTTTTTCCCCATGGTGGCTGTTGTGATTTCATGCTCAAGTGATGGATTGGTGAATGCACCCAGCACCTGGATTAGTACAGTACCACAGAAATGCTGCACCCTTCTCCCATCATGTGACACTGCTTTTAACCAAGTTGTTACAAAGCAGTCAAACCCTTTACAACCTCTGTAGGAAAATAATGATACTGTCTATTTAAATGTCTTAAAGCTGCATAATCCATAAATGTTCACTTACTGTGTGATTTCAGTCGGTTTGTCTTAGCATACTTTAAAATGCATATCCTGCCTGTGAAGTGTTTGGCAACAGTGTCTGTTTTGTTGAGGAATGGCACATGAAGTGAATGGTGGTTTCTGTTGGTTGTTCATACAAATTGTTCAGTAATGCACTTGCAGTTCTCTGTTGAAGGTACATTGTCTTGTGACATAGGTGTATTATTAACCTTCTCATTCCCTTTCCTTCCCTCAAAAATGTTTGACAGTAACTAGTATAAATGTGGTCATAATGTTGTTCAACCCAGAGAAATCCATTCTGGAAGAATCTAACAGTTTCCCAGTGATGTTTGCTGTGCAGAGGTTGCAGCTGTGATGCTGGGCATAAGAACCAGAAAGTGGAGCTAGAGAAAAACAGTCTCTTATTTCACAGGAGCTGCATCAACAGGGAGAGCTTTGAAAATTTTGGGACTTAGTTCGAAGTTCAAAATCTACATAAATGCATGGTTCCTGTTACAGTCAGTGGCTGTTGCATGCACTGGGATAGCCAGACTGCTTCTGAACTGACTTTGTCCCTTCAAACTCTCTGAGCCAAATCTGAACTTTCACTATGCTAATGGCAGTTAAAAGTCAGCAGTACTGTGAGTGCTGGAGGCAGGTTGGATCACCTACACCCTGGGATAAATGACCGAGGAGAACTCTTCCTCACTAAAAGTTGCCACTATTTTTTCATGGAGGCAGACACTTCAAAAGATTTGCACTGTAAATGAGCTATATATTAGTATTTTCAATTTATCCATTAATATAGTTTAAATGATAAAGGATTGTGCAGCTTTGGCAATTTTAAAAACATTTCTATCGTAACAGTGTTAACTATTTTAAATGCCTGTAGTTTTCTTAAGGACCCATAGGAAAATAAGGGCAGTGAGGAAATATAGGGTTAAAAATAACATGATTCCTTTTTCTCTAGCCCTGTCATAGTGGAAATCCCACATTTTGGATCAATGCGAGGCAAGGAGAGGGAGCTGATCGTACTCCGGAGTGAGAATGGTGAAACGTGGAAAGAGCACCAATATGACAGCAAACATGAAGACTTAACTGAAATACTCAATGGCATGGATGAAGGTAAATATCTTCTCAAAGCTTGAGCTAGCCTTGCCTTTGCAAAGGTTTGCTAACATGGGCTGACTAAAACAACTAAAGTAAAACAGTGCAGGGGATGTCTGACTTTAGGGAATGCAGTGTGTTCCATGTTAAAGTGATGGGAAGGAGAAATTTTTCTGCAGTGGCCTGGAGACATCCTGAAATGAGTGGTGAATTTTGGTCTGAAGTCTTGCCAAGTTGAAGCAGAGTTTGCACAGTTGCTTTCCAGCATGAGTTTGAGAATAACACCCAGCTGGAGGTACACGTGTCTCTGCTGCTCAGGCAGGGCCACGGGAAGGTCACTCCAAACCAAGGGTGAAGTGTAAATATCAGCTCCAAGGGCCTTCCCACAGACACAGGGCTCAGCCTGTAGAGCATTCTTATTTCAAATGGTGCTGTCAGAGGTTGCCTCCCGCAAGCACACAACCTGCCCTCCTGGTGCCCATCTGGGAAGTGTGGCTCCCTTGTTTTGCTTGAACATTGCTGCTGATGTGAGAGTCCCTGGAGATGAGGGGACCCAGCTGTACAAATCCATCAGAAGATGCTGTCACAGATGGTCCCCAAAGGCAAATCGTGGGCAAAGTCAGGCTGTGGGGCTGCAGTGATTCCTTGGCACTGCTGCTTTCTTTTCCTAGCAAGCGTTTTTCAGTACTTGTGCTGGTAAACCATTGCTTGAGCTCTTTGGATCTGAGTGTGAATGAGAGAGTTTGTGGTGTGAACGTTGGTTTCCTGTAAGGGTTTATCCACAGGATTTTCCCTGGATAACCTACAGAAAGTTGTAGTGGGGTAGGGTGCAAGCTGCAGGAAGGTTCTTTCATTATCAACAAAAGCCTGTGAAGGGAATGATGAGGCTGTGCCTGGCAGCTCTGAGAGGTATCTGTGGGGAGCTCTGCCTTTGATTTTGGCCTCTCCTTGTTCGATGAGGCCAGCCTCAGCAAAAGGCATGCCTTGGGAATGGTGAGAGTTGTGCTATTGTGAGGGTCTCCCTGGGCATCTGAAACACAGCATTTTTATCCATTTCCTAATCTTCAGGGAATGGGGACAACAGGAAAGGCCTCGCTTTGAAGTATTTGGACTTCACCTGAGCTTGTACAAACACAAAGCAACAGCAAAGATCTGCTTGTTGCGTGATGATCTATTGTAGCTATTTATTTCAAAATAAATGTAATATAACCAACCAAACAGGAGGACAGAAACACTGCAAATGTTTTGTCACTGGGCCTGGAAGAATAAAATAAACCTTATCAATGAAAGGTACCTAAGAACAGTGGAACAGGCAAGAGTTGGACATGTTCCAGGATGTCCAGGCTTGGGGAATTATGACTGCTGCAGGACTGAATGCAGTAGTTGCAGCCTTTGAAAATGAAAAATCTCACCACTGCCCTTCCTTCCCTGCACCCTGGCACGGGATCAGAAGTGGTGATCTGGTATTTGGGTGAAGTAGTGGTGCCTTGACAGGGATAAGGCAGTCAGCACTGATCAGCAGCTTGCTTATTGGCTTCATGTGCTTTTGAAAATGAGCTTAGTTTGGTTTGGGGATAGGAAATCTGGGCACAAAAATACTGTTCTGAGGTGCTGCAGCTTGCAATACTTATGAAGGTGTTCACATATGGATAAATTGACAATTTACAGTAACGAGCTCAATAAATAAAAACACTTTGAGACAGGTGGCCATGAAGCTGTCAGTACTTAGAGCTTAAAATAATAAGCTCCACAATATGGAGCCACAGGATAACTTTCTGATCTGCTGAGGGTTTCAGGTGGCTTTTTCCTTCTGGGGAGCTGCTGTTTGAGGTTAGAAGTGGGTATAAGTGCAGCCAAGTAATCACACAAAGTATGATGGACGTTATTCTGTTAGAATGAAAATATTTGACACCTTAAAAGCCAACCCTCGGGAATGGCTTGTACAAATCCAGGCAATCATTTGTGAGAGGAAAAGGAGAAAAAATACTGAAGATACGTCCACTGTATTGACTATTTGTTTGGTTCATTTTAGGCAAAAAAAAAAATAAAAATAAAAATCAAGAAGTGCACCCTGCATTACGATAGTGCATTACAAACCATTACAAAGGTTTTGACAAAATTCCACTCTAGTTAAATGACACCTTTTTAATGTAAAATGTCTTCCCAGCGATGACCAAAAAATTACATATTTGTAGACTTGAGTGGGTTGGGGTTTTTTTCATCTGAACTTTTGCCGGTTTGTTACAATATACCACAGTCAGACCTGACTCTGGGGGGAGCATCTTGCATCTCAGAAGACATAACTTTGGAAGAAGTTTTATTCCAGGTGTAAACTCTGGAGGCAGAAGCAAGCTTTAATTTAAATAAAAAGCAGCCACATCGTCATTTAGAGAAACTTAGTGTGTCTCTGCAAGAACACTCCTCTGCATAATCATCTCTAAGTGCCACGAGGTGCTGCAGGAGAGCCCATGGTCTGTTAGAAGCAGCTGGTCCCTTCTGTGTCAAACCTGCTGTGACCACAGTCCTTTCCTACCCGTGTAGGGCAGGAGGGTGATCAGACCTTTACTCACAGTTCCTTAAGACGCAGTTTGCTCCTCTGTTTTGTTGTTCCTGTTTTGCTGTGTCCCTTTAGCTAGCAAAGATGAGAGCAAGGACACCCTGGCTCCTGGCCCTGGGTGGGGACTGCCAAAAACCCGCTCTGTCCTGGAAGCAGCACCATCTGCTGGGAAACCTCGTCCTAGACCCGGAATAATCCCGAGCAGGAGGCAGCGCTCCAGGGCTAATGCAGGATTAAATAACAGCAGAACTTTGGGGTTATTATTGAGAGAGCAATGAACCGTGATGTGAAGAGCCTGGTTTTCTTTGGTGCAGTCAGGTTTCTGCTTAAATAGGTTTTATTTTAAGGATGGTGTTGTGCTTTGGCAAATGCAGGGCTGAGGGAATACACGGAACTTGGCATTTTTAGGAGTAGGAGAAGTGTGACTCCAAATACAAGGGTAGCAATTCACAGCTCTTGGCCATATTGCATTTATTTATATTTGAATCGAATAAAATATATGTATTTTTGAATTTTTTTTTTTTTTTAAGGAAGAAGCTCTTTGTCTTGTAATTGGTAAATACACTGTTTTCAGACAGGCTCCTTTTATATGTATCTTCTGCTAGCTTTTAACATTCCTGCACCCTTTAGAGGTACCTGTAGACAAATTGTGGGTACAAATGCACACACACATTGGGGTAGCTAATCTTTTAAAAGTCACTTTGCAAACTAGTGAGTGAGCCAAGAAATGCAAATGTTCGTGGCTGCAGTGTGCTTGCAGCTGCACAGTGTGGTTTCAGATGGGAAGCAGGAGTTTTTACATAACTGAATCGATAGATCAAACCAGAGTGTGACCTTGTATATGCTTGAAGTTTAAAATACTACCATAAATCACTCTGCAGTGATTTTGCCACATTTCTAAGAAAAGTTTTTAAACATATTGCTGTTAAACTGTATGTTGTGAATGGCAAGATGAAAGACTGCACAAAAATAGCCATAAAGGACATTGCCTTGTTTGAGGGTGAAACATCCTTGTGGCACTGGGAGTGTCTAGTTATGTGTGTGAAACACTGAGGCTGGGAGGGTGGGTCTGGTTACCACCATCTTCCTGCCCTCAGTTTCTCCTTGCCCCTCTTGCATTTTTCTCCATGTGGAAGCTGTGCTTTTAGTGCAGCAATTCTTTAATGGGCGCATCTCTGTTCAGGAATAGCTGGGATCCTGTGCTCACCCCATCCTGTGGTCTGTGCACAGTGACAAGGTCAGCTCTGCTCTAGCTAGGACTGAGGGAAGATTGCACAACTCAGAGAGCTTTTCAGTCTGGGAGGTACAAGTGAGATTTGCTTTTTCAGTGTTAGCAAAATTATTTTGAGGCCCTGACAAGGGAAACCAGATACACACAAAGACATTTTGAAGCTCATGAAACATCCAGGTGCTCTGTGACTTGTCTAGCTCTATTTTGAGTCAGAAGATTCTTGCTCTGTGTTACCTTACCTGAAAGTAAAAAAAGAAAGGCATTAGATGTGGATGAACTTGATCCACAAGTGCCTCTCAGCAGAGAGAACTGGTGTGATGGCTTTCCTTGGCCTGAGACAGCCTGTGCGAGGTCCCTCTCTGACCTTGGAGGACATGACTGGGTTTCTTTTCTCCTCTCCTGGAGCCTTAATATTCATGTGGCAGCATGCACCAAAGGGTGGGGAGCTGTGATTTTCTTTTCCTCCCTCCTTCCCCTCTCTCCATCTCCTCTCTCCTCCATCACTCCTGTGGGATCAGACACCAAACCATTGCAGGATAAGTGTACCATGCTCATGGTTGGCAAGAGAAAACTTCTGCACATGTGATATTCACAGTACCTTTCTCTTGACTCACTGAAGCTGAATGGCTGTAAGAGTTCTTGGGCTGTTAGCACAAGCCTGGCAGACAGTGGCAGTGGGAGATTCTTCCCAGTTGTGCCACTAACCTTTCTGCTTTGCCTCTCTGTGCTCTGCTACCCTATCTGTACAGTGGGGTGCACAGTATACTCCTCAGTGGCTAAAACCACCTTCCCTCCAAAACCCAACCATCTAACCAAAAAATGCTTCAAGGTTTATCATTAAAATGCTTTGCCTAGGAATGAAGTGTCAGCAGCTGAGGAAAATAGCAATGATGATATCTCCCTCTGTAAAATGCATGAGGTGTGTTCAGGAAACATGACCTCTCCCAGGACTAGTTTTCCCTGTTTCATTAATTCTGTCATGCTAACACTGCATTTCTCAGGGCAGTAAGAGAGATGGTTTGATTGCTCATCATCTTTTTTTTTTTTTTTTTTTTTTTTTCCTGTTAGAGGGCAACTTCACATAGAAGCTTACATATGTATTATCCAAACATAACCTCCCTATACATAATCCAACTCCTCTCCATGCCTGACTGTTGCTCTGCCACTCTTATCTTCCCATCTTCCTCCTCTGAAGAAGAAGAGTGCCTGACTTTGAAATGTTCTTGTACAAATCACTATTTTTCTGCTTCAGGAGAATTGTAATTGTCCTTCACCCCTGTGAGCGTTTTACAGTGGGTTTTTTCTCTAGCAACAAACAGGAGATGATTAGGATTTACCAGTCAAGATTATGCCTACATGGGAGTTTAAGAATCCAGTTTGTCTCCTGCTCAAGCCATTGCTTCCAGAGGCTGCAGGCAGAGTGCCTAATTCATTAGAGGGCTTCAGATATCAATCTCTGAGTCAAAGTAAATGGAAGCTGACATTATGATAAGAAATTATCCACTTCTGGTAGGTACATATGATCAACAGTAACGCTGTGTGATTAATCCAAACTACCTGCTGAATGTTTTAAAAGGGAAAACTAACATTTTACCAAATTTGCGTTCTAATTCTTTTGGAACTGTAATTGAGCTTACATGTTTAGAGGAGGAAAATGTCTCACTCAGAAAGTATTTTACAAGTGTCTTTTGTCTTAGTATTATTTCTGGTCTTGCTGCTTTCTCTTGCTGGATCTGATAAAAGTGTCATCTTTTGAGGATCAAACTTTATTTAGAAATTCCCTTTTTAAGGAGGAAAGTAAGAGCTGAAAATTGTGGAGTGCCGCAATGAAACTCAATTACAACAGATAAAAAGGACAAGTGCAAGAAATTACAAGGAGAAATGCATGACAGTTACATAATTATCTCCATCTGTGTATGGTGTTTATATCACAGGGATTTCACCAATGCATTTGGGGCACCAGTGCAAATATATATATGTATATATTTATATATACACACATACAGTTGCAAAAGTCATTCTATTTTTGTTGTATCACAGAGGTTTCCTCAGTGCATATATGGGGAAAATTAGGTCATGTGCCTGACTGATTAATAGGGATAGGTACTGTATGCACCTTTCTGAACTCTGGTGACCCTACAAACTGGGAGTCTGGCTGAGAGCACTAATGGTTGATGACCTGACCCTGTTTCAGTTGTTTCTGAGGGTGCATTAAGGTTCTCTAGGAGCTGAGGGGCACACTGAGGTTATTTTGGGGCAGATATCCAGATGTCTGGAATCCTGATGTGAAAGGGCAGCTCTTGGTTCAGTGGTAGTGCTGGGAGACAGCTCTGTCCCTTCCACAGCTTCATGGAGAGCTCAGTGTCTGGTCAGGATTTTTTGGATGCCAGTCTGGGCAATAACTGTCTCAAGTGCCTTAGGTGGCCGAGCTCTGGATTGCACACCTGACATGAAGGGAAATAAGTAATGAACTGACTGTGATCTCCTGTGGTTTTCTTCATGTCAGAACTATATGGGAGAAGAGGCTGGGAATAATTTGAAGTTATGGACAGAAAGATCAGATAGCAATGAGAGAGGGAAGAAGCTGGACCATCTCCTTCAGCTCTCCTTGGACTTCTGTGCTGTGTGACAAACCTGGCAGTCTGTGGCAGCTGCTCCTGCAGAGACTGTCACACCTGGCTACTTAGGTAGCCTAGCACACCTTCGTGTCTATTGGTGTTGGCCCTCATTGTCAAGATTTATACAAAAGTTCACAGAAAAAACAAAGCTTGATAATTGATAGCACTGAATGGCTTTTTTTTTTTACTCCTGTAGTAAATAAATAGTAATAAACCCCCCAACCTTCTTAGGCATTTTGAGGCTTATTCAAAGCCCCAGACTCACAGACGTGAGCAGGGGATGCCTGAATGTTTTGCCTGTCCTGTGCCCCCAGAGCTGGACAGTGTGGAGGAGCTGGAGAAGAAGCGGATCTGCAGGATCGTCACCAAGGATTTCCCGCAGTACTTCGCCGTGGTCTCCCGCATCAAGCAGGAGAGCAACCAGATCGGGCCCGAGGGCGGGGTGCTGAGCAGCACCACGGTGCCACGTGTGCAGGCCTCCTTCCCCGAGGGGGCTCTGACCAAGAGGATCCGCGTGGGGCTCCAGGTAAGGAGCTGCTGCAGCAGCTCTGAGTGCACCCCTCCTGATGCAGAGCCTGGGTTGTGGCAAGGGGCTTTTTCACAGCTGGGGTCTGAGTGGGCGCCAGTCTGCCCGGGCATGCTCAGTGTCCCTCAGGCACAGTCCTGCTCCCTGTGGCAAAAGCCCAGCTCCCCTTGGATCACCTCCATGATTATTGCTTAGCACCCCAGGAATGGAGAGAGGAAAGCAAAGACCTGCAGCCATCACAGCCCCAGCAGCTCTACAGCCACTGTGCAGTCCCCATCTCCTGTGGCAAAGCAGCAGCTTGTGAACGAGGTCACTGGCTGCCCTCTGCCACAGGAACACGTTTGGTAGGGATTACGTGCAGCTGTTTGCCAGCTGTTACTGGGTCAAAAACCTCCTATGTACATCTGCTGTGTCTTAGGACACTCACCACTGGCATTTCTAGGGCTGAACTCTGGGAAGAGCAAATAGCTTAAATTCTACTTAGACAAACTGCACAGAAAGTGAAGAAATATTCCATAGGAATAGGAGGCATCTTTGAGTTCGGTTAGTTGTCACTTAAAATTCCCTTAATAGTATGACAAGTCTGATGGGTTCATGAAGAAGAGATGCTGGTTTGGCTTGCAGGGCTTGAAATTCACACTGAAACATTTCTGTTAAAGATATTTCACAACTCAAGATGATAAATCTTGAGAAACGCAAGTTCTGATCTTCTGGTTATACAGTTATCTTCCCAGAGCTCTCCAGTGTGGAGGAAATATGACATCTCTGTATATAGTGTTGTGACTGATGACACTGCAGTGTAACTGCGTGTTCTCTGTATATCAGTGCACTCTGCAGTTTGAATAATAGCAAGCCACAGGTCAGCCTGACTGAAACAGACTTGAAAATTAAAAAAAAATCTAAAAGTTAAAAAGGCAAATGGATGCAAACTCCTATTACCATGTGTGTCACTTTTGACTGTAGAAAATGTGAAATTTACTTGTAAGTCGTCTATAACTTTATGCATTCTTTGTGATTTTGACTCAAACAAGGATTTCCTTCTAATAATCACAGAAAGCACTGAGTACAGAGGTCAGTTGGAGTGCAGTGTTCCTCAAGAGCACAAATCTGTGTTTGGCAGGGATGTAAGAGTTGTCTATCACCTCCAGGAGACAATGCCTAGTCCTCACTTCTCAAGTGAAAAATAGGCCTGGTTTTGCATTTTGAATTTGTACATAATGTCACTAATGACTGTAAATTAGGAACAAAACCAAACATGCTCTGAAAAACTCTCAGCAAATACTGAAGGGAACCTTCTGAGATTTATAGTTGAGCTCTACCATTTAGCGATTAGGAAATCAGAAGTAAGTTTTTGAATGAAAACTAAACAGGAATTTCACTAATAATCACCCTTGAGAAGGCTTCCTGGAGGCAAAAAAAAATTCTACTAAAAATGTAAAGAAAATATAATTTAGAAAATAATTCTGCATGTCTATAAACAATTTGTAGCTCTAGTTTAAGTATGTTCCCTATGTTCACAGGCTCAACCAGTTCCAGAAGAGATTGTCAAAAAAATCCTTGGAAACAAAGCAACATTCAGTCCTATTGTCACTGTGGAGCCCAGAAGAAGAAAATTCCATAAGCCAATAACCATGACAATTCCTGTGCCACCTCCATCAGGAGAAGGAGTAACCAACGGGTACAAAGGAGACACGACTCCCAGCCTTCGACTCCTATGTAGCATTACAGGTTAGAGAAAATCCTGCTCTTTGCAAAGGTTTCTATGGCAGCAGCTCTGTGCTCCCTCTCACAGCTTCTGCTTTTCAGTGAGGGAGCCTTGGTGTGCTGGGCCACTGGGGCTCGGATCAGCTCTGCTGAGCAAAGCCAGCTGAGGTTGTTTCCAAGGCTCCCACTGAGCTTTCTGTCTGGTCCCATGCCCTTGTAAAAGAACTCTCCCAACATGTGTTATGTTTAGCCAGTATGAAGAATTTCAGTCTTGGTTAATAAATATGCTTGTCAGTAAAAGTAACTTGCAGAAGTAATTCTGTCCTAGTTGATTTCGAGGGGGGTTTCTGTTGTCTTGTAGTTATGTTCTTTGCTAACATCATTGTTTTTTGTTGTGTGACACGTGATGCCATGTATAACATGGAGCTCAGTTGTTGGAGAACATTAATGGCTAGGTTCTCTTTCTATGTGTGGAGATAGAGATATATTTTGTGCAGTCTGTGTGTGCTTAGTGTTTGAAAGGAAATCTCCCTGATGTGTGTTTGCACAGGAGGCACTTCCCCTGCACAGTGGGAGGATATCACGGGCACCACTCCGCTGACGTTTTCGAACGACTGTGTCTCCTTCACCACCAATGTTTCTGCCAGGTATGGGAACACACCCTGCCAGCTGCACCTCAGGAGTGGCCTCCCTTCATCAACACCCTGCCTGGCTGTGAGGTGTTTTTGCTTCTGGAAGCCTTTCCTGAGGCTGATGAAGCGGCGGTGGCCCAGATGCTGCTCTGTTCACAGCACACAGAGCGCTGGCCTGGCTGTGGCGGGGTCTGCTGGCTGCCACACAGCCCCTGGAGGCTGCCATGCCACACAGGGCTTTGGTTTTTCTGTGAATGGCAACAGAAAGGGAAAGCTTAAAACGTTCATCCCATAAAAAAAAAAAAAAAAAAAAAAAGGAGAGGGTTAATAAAAATGTATTTGTTTAAAAATTTAAAGGCGTTTGATTTTTGGCTGTGGGCTTTTTAGTTGAAAATAACGTTAAATTACTCTCACAAAAATATCATTTGCAAAAAAATGATGAGTTGAAATTAATCGTGATGGACTTCATGGACTTAAATGCTGATTGGAGGCATTTAGCAGGATCTATACAAATCACATATCCTAGTGGAGAAAATTCATGGTGTGGCATGTAGAGAGTTTATCATTTAGTAAATTACATTACAACTATAAAAACCTTTATGAAAAGAGAGAGAATTGCTGCAAAACCAAATAGATCAGGGCTGAAATATTGTGGGAAAGACTGATACAGATTATAAATTATAATTTGTATCACACTTGTCTTTAAAGTCTTTCATGAAATGAGAAAAATAACAATATTGTACCTGTCTCTGGGAAACTTCACCATGGACCTATGTGGTACAGCCTAAATGGGAGATGTGACTTTGCTGTGTGTGTTATAAAGGTGTTTGTTTTAGCAAATCAAATGTATAGTGAAGCATCAACACATTACAATGTATGTTGTGCTGTGCGTGGTCACAAGAAATTAAATTTCCCCACTTTGGCTTCAAATGAGCCTTCAGATAGTTTTATGAATCACCAATGTGAAAAGGGTCAGATAAGTAAGTCAGCATTTCATTGCCAGGTATTCCCACTTCTGGATGGTTAAACCTGTACTGAGAATAGAAGGAAAACTACAGCTCTGGCAAGTCTGCAAGGACAGTGCACATGCAAAATGACCAAGGTTACAGGACATAGTTTCTCTTTAAGGCTTAAGCAGTGTTGGAGCATAATGAAAAGTTGATTTAATTGTTTACTTTTTCCCACTCAGATTTTGGCTCGCAGACTGCCACCAAGTACTAGAGACTGTTGGGCTGGCAACACAGCTTTATAGAGAATTAATATGTGTTCCTTATATGGCAAAGTTTGTGATATTTGCCAAAATGAATGACCCCGTGGAATCCAATCTGCGCTGCTTCTGCATGACTGACGACAAAGTGGACAAAACTTTGGAGCAACAAGAGAACTTCGAGGAAGTTGCAAGGAGCAAAGACATTGAGGTACATTCCTTTCAGCTGGCTTCCTCCTTGTAGGTGGGCAGTGTGTTTTCCAAGTAGCAGCACCTCCTGCAGAAGCCACAACAAGCCCTCTTAAATAGAGGTTCACAGCAGGGCCGTGTCAGCAAACTTCTCAAAAGAAGAACAAACCAGGGCAAGACTGGAGGAGCATGAGGACTTGTGGATGTGCTAGTGCAGTCTGCAGTGGGGTTTGCACTTGCTGCTGTCAAGTTGCCCTGGTTGAGCTTTGCAGACAGAGGGAATTCCATCTCATTGGCCCTGCCGACACATGGTCATGAGCAGGACTGGCTTGTGGTGAAATCATAGTCACTAACTTACTATTTCTTGAAGAAAGTGACATACTCTTACTTTAGAAAAGCCAGTCAGGTGGCTCGTGGTTTTCCAAACTGCCTGTACTCATAATATCTTGCCATAAGGCACAGTGATATTATAATTTGTTGTTTAATGTAACCAAGTGGGGACTTGTGTTAAACTCAGGAACTATATGGGGGAAATCATGATCCTTATATGTGTGAATCTACTATTAAAAGAGGTTTTATTGACTTTATTTCTTGCTTTGCTAGGTTCTTGAAGGAAAACCTATTTATGTTGATTGCTATGGAAATCTGGCCCCTTTGACTAAAGGAGGACAGCAGCTTGTTTTTAATTTTTATGCTTTCAAAGAAAATAGACTGCCTTTCTCTATCAAGGTAAAAGAAAAACAAATGCCTTCCTCCCTTCCCTCATTCCCTCTTCCTTGTTTCAGCCCTATAGGACTAACTTGCCCCTGGGATGTAAGTGTAGTTTTTAAATATGTGAATAATGTGGAGAGGGTGCTTTGCTTGAAGCCACAGCAGAACTTCTGGCAGATCTGGATATAGAATACCCATGATATGGATTCACAACCTTTTACTAAAACCATATCTCAGATTAGAGCCCCAACGTATTTACCAGTAGATCACAGTTCCTGAAGGATTAAGCAAAGGAGGTGCATCCAATAACATACTGTACTGCAGAGCAACCTTCAGAAGGTGTGTGCACACTGTTCATCTCTAAATGGCCATGAATGGGTGCTCACTTTCCTCAGCCTTGTCACAGCTGCCCTGCTGAGGAGGTTGTTAGGCATGTTGGTAAACACCAGAACACAACATGGCAGAATAAAGTGAAGTGAGCAGACAGTGCCTGGCAGTAATATCCCAGTATGAAACTGTCAGATTGGACTCACTCAGCACCTTGTCTTGCATGGATTTGCCATCAGGGAGCTTCAGGCTGACCTCGCTCTTTCACAGTAACACATTTTCTCCTTCAGCACCTTAGGCTGATCTCCAGCTTAGTATTGTTACTCTTTACATACTAGAAAGCTCCTTGTAGAAAGAAATTCTGAGAACCATTCCAGAAACCTCCTCTAGGACTCTGAATTACTACATATTACTATGCTGAAGCACAATTTCATTTCTAGGTAAGAGACACCAGCCAGGAACCCTGTGGTCGATTATCATTTTTGAAAGAACCAAAGACTACAAAAGGACTGCCACAAACAGCTGTTTGCAACTTGAATATCACTCTGCCAGCACACAAAAAGGTATTTGTTTGGAAAAGTAAACACTTCTCTCTAGGGTTGGGTTGGATTTATTTTTGTTCCTTTAGTTTTTGTCTCTCTTTTTTTTTTTTTATTTCCTGCTAGTCATAAAGAAACCCTGTGAACTGTCAATAATGAGAATGCTTTGGAATATGATAAAGGCTTTTAAAATGTATGTTTTATTGGTTTCCTGTATGTAGAACGCTTTTAAAGTCTCTTGTTACTGTGGTGTCAAGTTCCTATAATTTTTACGATTCTGTTTACAGCTCATGCTTCAGCCTGCAAGTCATAGGTTTATGCTTTCAGTAATGTCACGTGTTTATTTGCATTGGATGTAAGATTTTTTTTTTTTCTTTTGCATTGACATTTTGGATTTGCTTTGCCTTATAAATCAGCTTGCATTTTGTGCTCCCAATTTGGTCCTTTTCATATCCTGATATTCTTTTCCCTGCTGTCCATTATAATATTCCTTGTCTCTGCAATGCATCTTGGGACCAAAAGGAAACAGAGTCAGATCAAGAAGATGAGGTAATATAAACACTGTCTTCTGTTTTTATTTTCTTCAGATTTAGTGAAGAAAAGTAGTATGTTATAGAAAAAAAACAAACAGCTATTTTTAACGGTGGTGTTCAAATGATACCTGCAGAAAAGTAACCATATCCTTCACTTGTGATAGGCTGTTGTAAAACAGTAGAACTGCACAAATATAGAATGATTAACAAATGATGAAATTAAACCAAGCACTGAATAAAAGCAGTCTAAAATTTAACTAATTTTCTTCTGGAAAAGGATATATTTATGAATATCAGACCAAGTCAAATTTTGGCAAAATCAGGAAGAGTTTAGTGGACAATATTTTACCTCTTGGAGTAACATTGACACTGCTATAGTAACTTGTATTTCTGAGAAGGAAAAAGATATTGCTGAGGCCACAGTAGTGGCCTTTAATATCTTACCTCTGTAAATAAACTGGATTCTTAAAAAACAAAAAGGAAACCAGCCAACAGAAATTTCTAAATACTGTGTTAAAATCTATTTTCAAATAAGCCTCAGATATCTGGAGCTTAAAAGTCCACTGTTTCATGGAAACCACAACATTAGATTGTCAGCAAATTGAGCGGGTTTTACTCATTAGAGGTAGTTAGAGATGAGATCATCTTATAAAAAAAACTACATAGATGTTTCCTATTTACCTTGCAGCATTTTTTTTTCTCTTCCTGCTGGCAAATAAATAGCAGTTGTCACCTGCTGGTTAGAATAGCTAAAAAAACCCTCAAACAATCCAACAGAAAACATTCCCTACATGTTAAAAAATAATAATAGGAAAAACATCGCTTTATCTCCACAGAATTTGTTCCCAATGAGCTATTATATAGCTATAATAATAGTTTTCTTTCCAAACAAACTGTATTTTTAGCCACATATTCAAGTGAGTTGATGTCTGAAGGACTATTAATATTTAAGACACCACACTAGCAGCTATGCCACTAAACGCAGCAACTTATGAGACAATTTAGTAGTTAACAAGAGTAGTCTGCTTTCTAAACTACATCTTTGCATTTTGTGCATATTAAAAAATCCCCTCCCATGCCTTTTTTTGTCCTTAATGTATTCACTTTAAAGCCAGTTGTACATTGTGGTGTGTGTGCTTTCGGGACAAACTGATCTGGGGGGAATACTCAATCGGTCTAAGTCGCACTCTTATGAATGTTCTGTCTGTACCTGTAGTCTTTTGTGTTCACCTCCTGTTTCCAGCCAAAGGCAGTTTATTTTACAGAAAATGAACAATATCACACCATTTCTAGTCGTGTGAAGCAGTTTGTTAAGTGACAATGCCATAAGAGAGCATTGAGATGCTTTAAGGCAGGATAATGAGCTGCTCCTGCTGTCTAAGCTCTTCTACCTCATAAGCAGAGGAACGAACCTGAGAGCTCACTCTTGGGGTTGCAGTCCCTCCCCTGCTTGCTGCGGAAGGGAGGTCACTCACAGCAGGTGTCTGTGCAGCCACGCTCCCTGCTCGGCAGTGCCTGACCCTCATCACACGGCCCCAGGAGCACAGCCTGCCTCTGCCCCCGCCCCGCCTGCTCGCCCCCATTCGGCTTCAGCATGCCCTCCTGAAGCTGAATGCAAGCATCCATTCTCCCCTGTGGGGGCTGTGTGCCACGAAAGCGGCCCATCCTGCTGAGGTTTGAGGACTGCTCTGCTCAGACAGGGGCAGGGGTTCCCAAGGCCCTAAGTCCTGCTGTGTTTTATTGCAGACGGAGAAAGCTGACCGGCGCCAGAACTTCGTCTCCCTTGCTTTACGTAAGCGCTACAGCTATCTGACTGAGCCTGGAATGAGTGAGTTGCTCTTACCAAAGTACTAAACCATGTAGATGTGATTGCTCACAAGAAGAGACATTTTTTCTATAAACGTTGTATTTGGTGTCGCTCTGGAAGAAAAAAAAAAAAAAAGAGAGAAAAGTAAAAAAAAGCTGTCTAAAACAAAACTCCTGGATGGTCTGTGAACTCTTGTGTTGTGAGAGCTTGAAGAATCCTGACTGGCAAATTATGTGTGTTAGTTAAGTAAAAATATAATAGTTTTTAAAAATGCCATGTAGTTCAAGTGTAGGAGGATTGCAAATTGCTTTCAAAAGGAGTCTCTTCCTCTCCCCTTTGTAACATTAGAGAAAGATGCTGTAGAATGGAATGTTACAGAAAAATTCAGAAAGCCACTCAGATAAGTGCTTAAATGTCTAGGTGCTTAATCAAAATAGACTCTCTCATATTTTATATTTTCCCTCTTCTTTCTCCTCCCCTTCCCTTTTTCCTCTGGTCCTTGCAGATGCTTTTTATTCCCTGGCACCACACATTGCTTCCTCTTAAACATGTGTTCCCCTTGACCAGACCTGTGGCTTCCCTTCCCAGTTAAATACAATAATGTATTTGGCTTAGCTTTTCTTCCTCACTTCACCTCTCTGAGGTCGACTGCTATTGTGCCCCATCTCCAGGCTTTTTCTTGCCTTTTTTTTCCCCCTTTTGACTTCTCAGTTGCTACCCTGCAACAGACCCTTTGATATGATTCCATAAGATCCATAGACAAGCTTCATCGGGTCTTGGGAGTTCCCACTGGACGGCTGCTGCTTAATTACCCTATAAGATCTGTGGCTTCTTTGGATCAGTTGTGCTCCAGAATATGTAACACTTCTCAGGCCGGGAAGAAGACTCCAAGCATATAACATCTGAAGGAGCTATCAGATCTGCTGAGACATCTTGATGGACTGTTAAGGTATTGTCCCAGGCTTGATGGGAACGGAGAGAGAGGGAAAATGAAATTGCTGGAAAGAAGGTTGATGACTGTGTATATCGCTCACCATAAATTTTTCAGCCCTTGCTGTGGGGAAAAAAAAAAGTCTTATTTATTCACCAAAGGTCCATTAAATCTCATTTGCAAAAAATTGGCAGACAGATTTTTTAGCTCTTCAGCTGCAAAAAGGAGCACAGAAGCAGCATCTTAAATGTCCCTGAATCTATGATTTGACAGGCAGAAAAGAAGTTAGGAGGGCACCTGTGGGTTTGCTTTCCTCACCAGTCAGTTGTGACAGACCGGTGCAGTTGGGTTCTTGTAAACACACATCCTAACACTAATAGCTGAAAAAATTATTAGTTCTTTTCAGAATCATTTTGGGGCTTGTTTCTTTAAATCAAGGCTGTATGAACTTTTGGTGAATGTTAGCAGCTACTGCTAATTAAATCTTTGTAATAAATAATACTATTGATAATATCTTCATAATAGTTCATTTAATGAAGTACATTTTGAGGGTTTTTTTTGTGTGTGGAGAAATAAGTATATTTCCACTTAAAAATATCATAGTAAGGAAAAGTGGATGTTCTTTGATTTAGTCTGTGCCAGTCAGGCCTAGTATTCAAGCTCTCTCCAACATAAATGTTCTTATGAAGTATCACCAGCCATCCACACTGACTTCTGGGCTTTGATTGGCTTCTATAGGACCAGCTCATTTCTCCTTGCAGGATATGGACCTGTAGTGCACTGAATATTCACTATCTTGTAGGAGTGTGTGTGCTTTAACAGTTTAGTGTTAGCCTTCTTGAGCTTCTTTCACTGTGAGTTACTGTCTGTCTATAGGACAGATCAAGCAGGTTTGACAAATTATTAGTGTAACTTCAGAGAAAGGTATGTTGAATAAGTTCTTTGGATATTTTAGCTCCACTTCTAATTCCAACTTTAAAGAAAAAAAAATCCTCGAAGTTGCTTTCAATGTCAACTCTCTGAATGTTATTGCTGTATCAGAGGATATGTTTGTGTAATGGGATTCCCAGAAATACTTTCTGACATGACTGCCTCCTGTGATGCAAAATGTGGTTGATGATGATTCTGTTCCAAATGCCTATGAATAAGCTGAGAGTTCTGGGGGATGATAACATTTAACATGTTTGTCCTTGCCAGGAATTTCATAATCTATTTTTCTTTGACTGCTTTTCTAATGTTACCTTTTGAGAACTGTAAAGTTGAACAGGTCTGTCTTTGAGCTGATACAAGAAATCTCCTCAAAAGGTACCAAGACACTACATCTTGTAGAAAAAGTGTACTCTTCTTTTAATGACCTCTTGTGAAATGATTTTGTAAGGTTTACGTATTTGTGCTTAATACACCATACAAAATGTATTATTCTGTGTGCTCGTTCTGACATGACATTTGTGCATGAATAAAAACTGATTCAGTTGCTTTGCCTGCTCACGACTATCATACATCATACTTGCCATATTTCATTTATGACATATGCTTCTTAAAATCATTTCATGAAAAGTTTTACTTTTAACTTTTACCGGACAAAAGGAATATTGCATGAGAAACAAATGCATATGTTCCTTTCTTTCTTTCTTTCTTTCTTTTCTTTTTTTTTTTTTTTTAATATTGACTCAGAAAAGCTCTTGCTCTTATTGGCTTTGTGAGTGTGAAGCATATCCGAATTGTGCATGGAAGATACAGATTTGAATTTATTCCAGTTGCTTCACAGTTTGCACATCAATTGCCTGTCACTTAAAGGAATTTTGGTTTCTGCATGAAATAGTTCTGAAGTGGTTTAAAAAAAGATTTGAGCTACATAATGTCATTTTACGCAAGTTTATATTTTTGTATAGGTTCAAATCTGAACAGAACAACAATAGAAATTATTAAGTGGATAATTATAGTTGCACAAAGCAGAGACATACCTAAACAGGCAAAATAAAGCTGATATGAGTATTTTGGAAGTAGCACATCAGAAAGTCAATAGGAAGTAAGAGAAGAAATTTTGATGTGGCTTTATTTTTACCTTACAGATTCCTTTTGTGTGTTTTCTGTTCTCCATTGTTTGCAGGTTTGGTTGCTATGTGCTTTCTGTCTTTCATTTCATGTTGCTTTTTGGTTTGGACCAGTTATCAGTATACGGCTCGTTCCTAATTTTTTTTCTTTCCTTTTTTAAATCTTCTTTTGCCTCCTTCATCCCAACTCATGCAAACAATTGTACTTGCTTTTTGTAATATTACAACGTTTACTGACCAATTTTCTTCTCTGGTCTCTCTGTTTTTCAACCATTTTTGTTGATTTTTATGTTTGATTTTAATTTAACAATTTAAGAAACAGTTGAACGGAGTGCAGGAGCAACAAGATCCCTACCTGCTACTTACTCATACAAGCCATTCTTTTCAACACGGCCATATCAGTCATGGACAACAGCTCCAATTACAGTGCCTGGGCAAACCAAATCAGGCTTCACTTCTTTATCAAGCTCTTCCTCTAACACTCCTACAGCTTCCCCATTAAAATCAATATGGTCTGTTTCTTCTACTTCTCCAATCAAATCCACGTTAGGAGCTTCTACCACATCTTCAGTTAAATCTGTTAGTGATGTAGCATCTCCGATTAGATCCTTTCGGACAATCTCTTCGCCTATAAAAACTGTGGTCTCACAGCCTCCCTACAACATGCAGGTTACTTCAGGCTCTTTCGCCAGAGCTGCTGCAGTCACAGAAGCTGCCAGTCTCAAAGGGCTGGCCTCTACTACCACATTCCCCTCTCGGACATCTCCAGTGACTACAGCAGGATCTCTCTTGGAGAGATCATCCATAACCATGACGCCTCCAGCATCCCCCAAATCCAACATTAACATGTACTCTTCGAGCTTGCCGCTTAAATCGGTCATCACATCAGCATCTTCACTTTTATCGTCCCCTCTAAAGTCAGTGGTGTCACCTGCTAAGTCAGCAGTTGATGCTGTTTCATCCACTAAAGTCATGATGGCCTCGTCTCTCTCGTCGCCAGCAAAACATGTAGCTGGGCACACAGATGTACCGTTGCTAAATGGGTCTGTGTCACCTCTGAAATACCCATCTTCTGCCAGCTTAATAAATGGATCCAAAGCTGCAGGTGTTTTTCAAGACAAGATCTCTGCAGCTGCACATTCTGCAACTTGTGCTGCTAACGCAGTTGCTGACACGGCTGAGAGAGTGTTTTCAACAGCTACAACAATGTCATTTTCTCCACTCAGGTCATTTGTGTCTTCAGCACCATCAGCTTTCCAGTCAATGAGAACTCCTCCTGCAGGTGCTTTGTACACAGCCCTTGGGTCAATATCTGCAACTACCTCATCAGTAACTTCATCAACAATAACAGTGCCAGTATATTCTGTAGTCAATGTTTTGTCTGAACCAGCATTAAAGAAGCTCCCAGAGTCGTCTTCACTTACAAAATCAGCTGCTGCGTTACTGTCACCTATTAAAACATTGACTACAGAGGCACGCACACAGCCTACCTTTACTCGAACTTCATCTCCAATAAAATCATCCTTGTTTTTAGCACCCTCTGCTCTCAAATTGTCCACACCATCTTCCTTATCCTCCAGTCAGGAGATACTAAAAGATGTTGCTGAAATGAAAGAGGATCTGATAAGAATGACTGCAATATTGCAGACAGATGTCGCAGAGGACAAGCCATTCCAACCTGACATACCAAAAGAGGGTAGAATTGATGATGAAGAGCCCTTTAAAATTGTTGAGAAAGTGAAAGAGGACTTAGTAAAAGTTAGTGAGATTCTGAAAAAGGATGTGTGTTTAGAAAGTAAAGGGTCGGCTAAAGTATCCAAAAGTGATCAAGGACACCTGTCTGAGGATGACTGGGTAGAGTTCAGTACAGAGGAGATTGATGAAGCGAGACAGCAAGCTTTGACAAGCCCTCCTGTATCTGTTCCAGAGAAGGTCCAAATTAAAACTAAAACCATGTCGGAAAAGGATTATAGCTTGTCAAAAGTTATTGATTACTTAGCAAATGATATCGGTAGCAGTTCATTAACAAACATAAAGTACAAGTTTGAAGAGGGGAAAAAAGAAGGTGAAGAGAGACAAAAGCGCATTTTAAAACCAGCCATCGCTTTGCAGGAACATAAACTCAAAATGCCTCCAGCCTCCATGAGGCCTTCAACATCGGAAAAGGAGTTATGTAAAATTGCAGACTCCTTTTTTGGAACCGACACTATTTTAGAGTCTCCGGATGACTTTTCTCAACATGATCAAGATAAAAGTCCCTTGTCTGACAGTGGCTTTGAAACGAGGAGCGAAAAGACACCTTCGGCCCCACAAAGTGCTGAAAGCACAGGGCCAAAACCACTTTTCCATGATGTGCCCATCCCTCCTGTCATTACAGAAACAAGAACTGAAGTAGTTCATGTCATCCGCAGCTATGAACCATCGTCGGAAGATATTCCAGAGCAGAAGGCAGAGGAGCTACCGGCCTCAAAACCTACCCCCACCTTTATGGAGCTGGAGCAAAAACCTTCTGGGTCCATTAAAGAGAAGGTTAAAGCTTTTCAAATGAAAGCCAGTGGCAGTGAAGAAGACGACCATAAGTGCGTCCTTAGTAAAGGTGTCCGAGTAAAAGAAGAAACTCATATCACTACAACGACTAGGATGGTTTATCATAAACCTCCATGCACAGAAAGTACCTCAGAAAGAATTGAGGAAACAATGTCTGTTCATGACATAATGAAAGCCTTTCAGTCTGGACGTGACCCTTCCAAAGAACTGGCAGGTCTGTTTGAACATAAATCATCAGTAACGTCCGATGTTAGCAAGTCTGCTGAAACTTCACCACAACATGCAGAGAAGGACAGCAAAATGAAACCCAAACTGGAGCGAATAATAGAGGTCCATATTGAACAAGGTAATCAGGCTGAACCTACTGAAGTCATTATTAGAGAAACAAAAAAGCATCCAGAGAAAGAAATGTATGTATATCAGAAAGACTTACCTCGGGGAGATATTAACTTAAAAGAGTTGGAAAAACATGATGCTTTTCCTTGTTCAGACGAACAAGGTCAGCAAGAAGAAGAGGAGCTCACGGCCGAAGAGTCACTTCCTTCTTATCTGGAATCCTCTAGAGTTAACACTCCCGTGTCCCAGGAAGAAGACAGTCGCCCTAGTTCTGCTCAACTCATGTCTGATGACTCTTACAAAACACTGAAGCTTTTGAGTCAGCACTCAATAGAATACCATGATGATGAGTTGTCAGAACTAAGAGGGGAGTCTTACAGGTTTGCTGAGAAAATGCTTCTTTCAGAAAAGCTAGATGTGTCTCATTCTGATACTGAGGAGTCAGTTACTGACCATGCTCTACCCCTTAGTGCAGAGTTACAGGGGACTGATAAACGATGCAGAGAAAAAGTAGCTACTGCCCCCAAAAAAGAGATTCTCTCCAAAATCTATAAAGATGTATCTGAAAATGGTGTAGGTAAAGTGTCTAAGGAGGATCATTATGATAAAGTGACAGTGTTACACTACACTGGAGATGTTAGTAGTCACAAACATGCGATGTGGATGCGCTTTACTGAGGACAGATTAGACAGAGGTAGAGAAAAGTTGATATATGAAGACAGGGTGGACAGGACTGTAAAAGAGGCAGAAGAAAAACTGACTGAAGTATCCCAGTTTTTTCGGGATAAAACAGAGAAGTTGAATGATGAGCTACAGTCTCCAGAGAAAAAGCAGCATAAAAAAAATGGCAAGGAAATACATTCTAGCCAGAGCTCTGCCAGCAGCAGCCCTGAAAAAGTTCTGCTCTCTGAATTGCCATCGTCTGGGGATGAATGGAGTAAGGTGAAGCAGTATGCACATGATGGGAAGTGTTTTCCCAAGGTGGATGAAAGAAAAGCATCCAGTTTGCCCAGCAGTCCTGAAAAAAGGATATATGTGCAACCTGCAGAGGACTCTAAACGAACTATGGAACACAAAGGAAGTGCCCAGCAGACTGGAGTACATGAGACTGGATTTCAGCTGAAGCAATCAAAGCTCAGTTCCATTAGGCTTAAATTTGAACAAGGTATAAGTCCCAGAAGTAAGGACGTAACTCAAGAAGAAAAAAAGCTGGATGGTCAGTCCAAAATTCCAGTAAAAAAATTGCAAGAAAGTAAGTTACCAGTGTATCAGTCCTATTCGAGAGAGAAACACGCAAAGCAAATAGAGGTCATTGATGGGGGCACAGCTTTACAGAAAGAAGTGAAAATACATGAAGCCCTTGTTCCAGGTAAAGGGAAAGCTGTGGAAGACTTCCATGCTTCAGACACACAAAAACAAAGAAGTGAGGAAATGAGGAAAGGCGTGCCAGAATGCTTGTCAGAACCACGGGCAAAAGACCTGGTGTATGGCTCAGACTCGACAGCGAAGGGACACTGGGACAAAAAAATCTATAGGACGTGGGAAAGTCCTGGAACTTCTAACCATAAAACACAGAAGGAAAAGCTTTCACATGTGCTGGTTCCAGATACAGTGAAAGAAAACCATGTTGATCATGCTGAATCTAAAACTGACAAAAAAAGTGAATTTATCACTGTGACAGAGCACAAAGTGGCCTCAAATGGAATTAATTCAGAAGAAGTGAAGGAACTGACTGTAAAATCCCCCTCAAAAAGGGTTTTGTACAGAGAATTTGTTGTCAGGGAGGGGGAACGTAATGGTGAAGTGGCTGATAAAATATCAAAAAGGAAAGAAGAAATTGGTGTGTCCCATATCCCAGTCAGAATTGTTGAGGAGAAGAGAGCCATGCTTGATGGTGTCTATGAACTTTCAGCTAAAGTATCCCAATCAGCTGTGATTCAGGAGAAAGTTGAAAGACAGATTGATTATGTAGAAGATGAAAAAAGAAAGCATTCAGAAATCAGAAAAGTTACAAAGCAGCAGAGCTCAATAGGTCTAAGTCCTCCTGCTGAGGAAACAGAGCTATCCCCTAGCAAATCACCAGATTCTTTAGAATGTAGCCCAGGAAAGGAATTTCCTTCAAGTAACGTAGTTGACCCCGGTGCCAGTGATTACTTGGATAAAGTTGCACCGCTAGTAAGCACTGAGGGAGTAAAAGAAATTAAGACCTTACCTGTTTATGTCAGTTTTGTTCAAGTAGGAAAGCAATATGAAAAAGAGGTACAACAAGGAAGTATTAAAAAAATTGTCAGTCAGGAAAGTAAGACCGTACAAGAGACAAGGGGGACATTTTACACAGCTAGACAGCAAAAGCAACCTCCTTCTCCACAAGGTAGCCCAGAAGATGATACACTAGAACAAGTGTCCTTTATAGACAGCTCTGGTAAAAGCCCTTTAACACCAGAAACACCGAGTTCAGAGGAAGTGAGTTACGAGTTTACATCTAAAACACCTGACTCACTAATAGCTTATATCCCAGGCAAGCCCAGCCCTATACCTGAGGTATCTGAGGAGTCAGAGGAGGAAGCAGAGGCTAAGTCAACATCTGTGAAACAGGCAGAGGTTGAGGAACCACAGGTTGACAAAACATTACCTAATCTTATAAATAAGGACTCTAACAAAAGACCCAAAGCTAACAGAGTTGCCTATATTGAATTCCCTCCTCCTCCACCACTGGATGCAGATCAAGGCGAGTCTGAAAAGAAGCCTCATTATTCCACTGAGAGTGAAATGGAGATGACTGAAGTGAACTTGCAAGATGAACATGACAAGTGCCAACTGGCTGAACCTGTCATCAGAGTACAGCCACCTTCTCCTGTGCCACCGGGAGCAGATGTCAGTGACTCCAGTGATGATGAATCCCTCTACCAGCCTGTTCCGCTTAAAAAGTATACATTTAAACTCAAAGAGCTGGAAGATGACCAGAAAGAAACCTCAAAACCCAGAGCCCCTGAAAAGATTGAGAAACAGAAAGAGTTAGGACATCCCACTTCTGGGAAACCCAATGAGTTTGACACTGGGCTTGATTCACCCCAGAATGATGTAGTGCAAAACGGGAGTAACAATGACCAGTCTGTCACAGAGTGTTCCATAGCAACCACTGCAGAATTCTCCCATGATACCGATGCGACAGAGATTGACTCTCTTGACGGTTATGATTTGCAAGATGAAGATGATGGTTTAACTGAGAGTGATTCTAAACTTGCAGGTCCGGCAGTTGAAACCAAAAAGGACGTATGGACTACAGAAGGCATTCTAAAGCAGACTGATCGCTGCTTTAGCCAGAGTAAGCTTGAAGTCATTGAGGAGGAAGGCAAGGTAGGCCCTGAAGAAGACAAGACACCTTCAAAAGGTCCATCTTCTGACAAAGCTGGAGATAAGAGCGATAAGAAGTCAGGGGCACAGTTTTTCTCTTTGGAAGGCAGACACCCTGACAGGACTGTATTTCCCGACTCCTATTTCAGTTACAAAGTAGACGAAGAGTTTGCAACACCTTTCAAAACTGTGGCCACCAAGAGTCTAGATTTTGACCCGTGGTCCAATAACCGAGGTGACGATGAAGTGTTTGAGACTAAATCAAGGGAGGATGAGGCTAAGCCATTTGGTCTGGCAGTGGAAGACAGATCTCAAGCAACAACACCTGACACAACACCAGCCAGAACTCCAACAGATGAGAGTACGCCAACTAGCGAGCCCAACCCCTTCCCATTTCATGAGGGGAAGATGTTTGAGATGACTCGCAGTGGTGCAATTGACATGAGCAAGAGGGATTTTGTTGAAGAAAGACTCCAATTTTTTCAGATTGGTGAGCATACTTCTGAAGGGAAGTCAGGGGACAAGGGGGAAGGGGATAAAAGTACAGTCACTGCCATCACACAGCCACAGGCAGGGGACAGCACTGTAGAAACAAACCTAGAGAGACCAGTAGAAACAACAGCAGATGAAAATAAGCCCGGCATCCAGGCCAGTGGAGATTGCATGGAACAAACACTTGGTAGTAACTCAATGGAGAAGTCATCGGCAGCAGTAAACGCTTCCAAAGTTGATCCCAAATTGCGCACACCAATTAAAATGGGAATTTCTGCTTCCACCATGACTCTGAAGAAAGATGGCCCTGGCGAAGTGACAGATAAGATAGAAGCTGTGATGCCAAGTGGTGAGGGATTAGAAAATGAAACTGTAGCAGTGATTGCGAGTTCAGCTTCTAGCCAGACGAGCTGTAGGCAAACAGAAAACACTGATTTCCCAAAAGATAATTTTAATAACAACAACAATTTGGATTCATCTGCTGTCCCTACAGATGATATTACCTGTAATGTAGTGCTAAAAGAACATTTGGAACCGAAATGTTCCCTCCAGAAAGCTAATCAAGCGAAAAGCCCTTCAGGAAAAGGTACAGGGACAACACAAGGACACAGAGTAAGAGATAAGCAAAAACCAAACGGAGAGCAGCAAAAGTCAACAGAGTTGGTAGGAGCTAGAGGAAAATCAAAGCTTCCTGTAAAGGCCAGCTCAGTAAAACAAGTCTTTTCACAAAATAATCTCCAAGGCAATACAGGGAGTAAAGCGAAAGAGGCTAGTAAGCCTGACAAAGCAAAGCAAAATAATTCTTCTCCCTGTCTAGAAGCAAGGTCTAGGATTCCTGTAAAAAACACACATAGGAGTAATCTAGCTAGAAGAACTCCAGCCCTGCCAAAACAAGAGCAGGTAGAGAAAGAAAAACCAAAACAACTTCCTTCTAAATTACCAGTAAAGGTAAGATCTACCTCCGTCACCATGACAACAGTTAAAGTAAAGAAAAATCAGCTTAGGGAGGTATGTAAGCATTCTATTGAATATTTTAAGGGAATTAGTGGTGAGACATTAAAGCTTGTGGATCGTCTTTCTGATGAAGAGAAAAAGATGCAGTCAGAGGTCTCTGATGATGAAGAAGACAGTACATCAAGGAACACATCCTTATCAGAAGCTACTCAAGTTTACCAGCCTTCCATTACACCGAAGTCTGCTAGAGACATGAGAACAGAGGCAGCATCTATAAAATCAAAGATTGAAAAGGCCGACAGTGAGAGGAGGAGGAGTAAGAGGACTGGTGAGAATGAAGGCAGTCAGGTTTCTGGAGCTCTCATGGCTCACCTCGTGGAGATCAAGCCTAGTTTGTAAAACTTTCAACTTGTTGATCCTAGTGCATGAACTGTTGTGATTGCCTGTGGAGTGACTTAACTGTAGTTTTCATTCTGTCATTGTCATCTGTATGTGCTGTCTTATTCTCTTTTTTCTTCCTTCAAACAAATTCTGTACTGTAGAAAGCTAGTGAAGCATGCCAAAGACATTCATGTAACTCAGAAATTGATGTAACTCAGAAATCAAAATATGTCTTTTGTGACAGTATATTTGTTCTGTCAAAGTAGAGAAAATAGATAATAATCTGGCCTTGGTGGTTTTCACCAGTAATTGAACAACTTGTCTACAGTCTAACAGCTAGATTGTCAGCATGTTTGGTTTCATTACACGACATCATTTAGTTTTACATTTTGGCTTTACACAGGTGAAAATCTAAAAGCTGCGAAAAAATTTTGTTTTGTAGGTTATTAGGTCACACAACCATTCTAGTAAACAATATAAGCACTGTCAACTTAGTCAATTAAAGCTATTATTTATAATAAACTATTATCCGGTATTGTGGTTTTCTGTGCAAAATCTTTTTAATTGAGAAATTGTAAATCACAGGTCCACAGAGTCCATGTGAACGAACAGATATAAGGATGGCAATTGTAGCTGATCACCTAGGACTTAGCTGGACAGGTAAGCTTTTCTGCTTTAACATTGAAATCAGCCTTTGCTATTGCATTTTTAGGTATTCTTTTACCAAAAGGGACAACAAGACTGCATCAGGCTCTCCCAAATTCACAGCCAGACCAGCTTCCCAAAATATGCAATGTATTGCTGGGCAAAGATGCCTAGCAGGAAATTATTCCTTGATCTTCCAATAAAGCAAAGAGAAACTCAGAGAAAATAGCTAAATGGCTTTCCTCTCAAGACGTTCTCCCAAGGAGCTGAGAGGCTCTACCTGCCCTTGAGGGCTCAGGGCTGCCCCTGGGGTGTTTGCTGTCCCTGCATAGCAGTTTCCCTCAAGCCCTGGTTGCAGGGAGCCCAGCAACCAGGCAAGTTGGTGCTGGAGGCTCACCTGTGCTGGTGGGCAGAGCTGCCCTTCCTGGGCTCACAGCTGCAGCAGCCAGCTCTGCCAGGGCTCAGGTGATGACAGCACCAGTGCTGAGCTGCACAGGGTGCTCCCAGGGGAATAATAATCAGTGGAAATAAACAGAGTTTATAAATTAGCAGTGATGAGGCAATCTCCTGGGAGCGCTTTTTCATCGTGTTTAAGTGGCTTACTGAGTGTAAGTGTGATAATTGCTCCCAGAGATAATTGAAATTCAAAATGATGTCTTAGGAAATTAAAGTATGGGGATATAATGCCATGTTCATTGTTACCTGTAAAGTTTGTGTCAGGCAGTTTTGTTGATGTCTCTGTGACCTATGAAAGTTAGTATTTTTAAACTTGACCAGGCAATTGAGGGATTTGTGCATTCTGTGGTTTTGGGTATGTTTTCTTTTCTCGCTTGCTTTTTTTGTCTTTATAGAACTGGCAAGGGAACTGAATTTTTCTGTGGATGAAATAAACCAAATCCGAGTAGAAAACCCAAATTCTCTTATTGCTCAAAGCTTCATGTTATTAAAAAAATGGGTTACCAGAGATGGGAAGAATGCTACAAGTAAGTTCAAGTAGTTACTCTTGTTGTTTATAAGTTACAGCCCATTTCATCTGTTGTCAAGTTGAAGAAAAGATTATGAATGTCCTTCACAAACCATCAATGAAAAAAAGAAGTTTCAGTTACATTTTTACCAGGAGTCAGAAATATGTCATATTTATTCAGTATATACACAGAAGGAAATTATCTGTTCTCCACACCCATAACTTATGGGACAAGTAATGAACTTGAACCCCATTAAAGAAAAAAATAAGGCAAACTTTCCGATAGCAAGGAATGTGAAACATGGAAATGACTGCCTGGAAAATGTAGGTAGTCTCACAGTATTGCAGGTCCTAGGAAAAGGTTAAACTTCTTCCTATGAGGAGTGATGGAGACACTGATTTTGTGCTGGTAATTCTGGGCTTATCTGTACATTTCACTTGAATTGCTCAAAATGAAAGAGAGAGGTTGATTTTTGTTTGGTGTCAGTGGTGTTCATTACCCTTCTCTGATCCACAAACTCCTACACACCATTTGAGTCTCCTTTGATATCTTTCACTGTAAAAGTAATTTCCAGTATTATTGTGTTGTCACAACAGGATTATTGTAAATGAGATTTCATGATGTACTGCATGAATAGCCTCATATGCATTATTACCTACATGACTGCCTATTCTGTTGTTCCTCAAAACAGAATGGTAAAAGGATTTTTACACTGCCTTATGCTCCAGTGAAAGGATATTTTGTATCAGTAGTAAGTAAATATGTTCTGTAAGAACTATCTGACCTTATTCTTTGTGGCTTTTGTGTTGTAATATAATTATACTTGGAGAAAGTATAGGCTCTTAATAGATGTGTATATTGAATAAGTAGGCAGCTGAATGACTGCTCAGACAAATGCTGAGGTTTGCTAGAACCAAAGGCATTGGGACATGCCAGCAATGTATAAGGAATGCGATGTGAATGTAACTGAGAGAAATGATCACACAGTTCTGCAATGTTGAACCTTACTCTGATGTGTTTTATTTTTTTTTTCAGCTGATGCCTTAACTTCTGTATTGACAAAAATTAATCGAATAGATATCGTGACCCTGTTGGAAGGACCAATATTTGATTATGGAAATATTTCAGGCACAAGAAGTTTTGCAGATGAAAATAACGTATTTCATGATCCCATTGATGGTAATTGAATTCTGTAGTCATATTTAATTCAGTGGCATGTCCAATAACAGAATAATGTTGTATTAACTAGACTTTAAAGAAAGATTGTGAGTTCTACAGGAACAATAATTTTAAATGTGTACAAGTGTTTTCCTCTCCTAAAGCATGATACAATAGAATCACAGAATATCCTCAGCTGGGAGGGACCTATGAAGATCATCGAGTCCAGCTCCTGGCCGTGCACAGGACAGCCCCAAGAATCACACCATGTGCCTGAGAGCATTGTCCAAACGCATCTTGAACTCTGGCAGGCTTGGAGCTGCGTCCACTTCTCTGTTCCAGTGCCTGACCACCCTCAGGGTGAAAAACCTCTTCCTAATATCCAGCCTAAACCTCTCCTGACACGGCTGACTCGTGTTCAGCTTCCATCGACCAGGGCCCCCAGCTCCCTTTCCACAGGCCTGCTCTCCAGCCTCTCATTCCCCGGCTTGCACACACAGCCAGGGTTGCCCCATAGCAGGTGCAGAACCCAGAACTTGTCTTTGTTAAATTTACATGGTTGGTCATTGCCCAGCCCTCCCTGCCTTGGAGCTGCTCCCAATTTCATACCATCAGCAAACTTCCTTAGTACACCTTCAAGTCCTGCATCCAAGTCATTTATGGGGATATGTAGGTTGCACATTAATATCTCAGACAATAAGCACAGAGTCCCACAAATGTGTGCCTGAGTAAATACTGGTTCCCACCAGCCTCACCGTCAGTTGACAAGACCAAGCTTTCTTCCTTCAACAGTTGTCCTTTGAGGCTTGCCCATGTCTATTTTTTATGTACCTGGTATTTAATACTTGACAATTTACCTGGAAATATGTGTATTCTTTGGCTTCCTGTCTAGATATGTAGCAGTAAATATTCTTCAAGGAAAAAAAAAAAAAAAGAACAAGGGGAAAAAGTGTATCATATTTGCATGGAATAAATTAATATGCAATTTACTACCAAGCGTCTTTGAGACCTGTGAACATCGATTGCTTTATGATTTTCACTGGGACCATTTCTCCAATGGCAATAGAAAAATAAGAAAATGTTTTATTAGTGCATGAGTGAATCTTTTTCAGCCTGCTAATGGGTAAAGTTGTGTAATAGTTTTCACATGGAAGCTCTATCAACTGAAAGCAGAACTGTGCAGGTTAAGTTTGAGTCAGATTAAAAGCAAAACTGAAATTCTCCTTGTAAAACAAAATTTCCATAGAAGTGCTTATTATTTATCAGTGTACTGAAGATGCTAAATGTTGACTTTTTCTTGTTTTAAATGTTAGATAACAGGCACTGGATTATTACTTTGATTTTATTCAGTTATAAATAGCTCCTTAAATAAGATTTTTTTTTTTTGTAAGTAACATTTCCTTTGGTTTTTGAAATTTTTTCAATTATGTTTTGGCTTTCTCTGTATTTTAGTAAGGCTTTTTTTTCTTCAGAGCATATGAGCTCAGTGTACCTTCATTGTTGAGCAGCATTGCTGGTCATTGAATCATTGCACTACAGAAATAGTTTTCTGTTGACATTTTAAGAAAGTTGCTCTTGAAATGTTGCTTGAGCCTTTTGATAGTAGCATCAATGTTCTTATGAAAAAAGCGCTTCTCTGCAGTTGCTTTGTGTCTCTCCTCTTCTCTGAACCTTCCTCAAGCTTCCTTTCCTCACCAAGACCAGACCACCTTTGCCTTTCTCTCGGCTGATTCAGGAAACAAACCCCCAAGCCCTGTTGATGCACTTCCCCTTGCAGGCAGCACAATGTCCAGTTAACCACACAGCATGTGTTTTTTTCCTTTCCTAGGTTGCCCAACCTCATTTGCCAGAATGCCAACTTAAGGTTTTGTTGCCATTTTTTATGTGTATATTCAGTTTAATCCTTTTCTATGGTTTTTTTTAATGTTTTCATCATTTTTTCTTTTCTCTTTATTTGATCAGTGTATCTGATTGTACCAATGTCACCAAGATCACCTCAATCTTCAAGATCACCAAGATCTCCTTACTCACCACAGTCCTCTCACCCGTATAACTTCACTGTACCTGAAATATTCATATAGCTCTCCCTCGTGTTTTTGTTCTTTTATCCCTTCGTTAACTTCCTTACTTTAGTTTTTTTCTCCTGCTGTGTATTTAGATCTACTATCTTTTAGTATCCTCATTAGGATCCATTTCTGTTCTTCATTATTCTACTAGTCCATTCTTGTACTCTGTGGTTAAATTGGAGGTATATGTTAGTAACACTGTATTTCTGGTATTGTGTATTTTTATATAAAAGCATATTAAAAATGTGGACCTGTTTTAGAAAGAGTACCTACTGACAATATGTGGTTGTCCTGTGTTATGATCTACTGCTGTCTTTAAGAATCTGTTTAAAATCTGTTCATTAAACTTCCAAATTTAAAAAAACAAAAATAAATAAAAGCTTGGAAATAAAGATTTATACAATATGGCTGCAAGAGATTGTCTTGTATGTAAAGGGACAACCACCCTTGTCCACATTTGATTTATTGCATGCCCATAAGACAATCTGCTATAGCTTGAAAATGTTTAAAATGGCTGCACATGCAATTGCTGAAAACTTTACAGACTATTAAAAAAAATAGTCAGAAGTACTGCCTTCACTGTAATATTCTCTGGCAGTACTCATTCTTTGTTCTCTTTGGGACAAAGTAACAAAATCTATCAGAACTGCATTGGTTCTTATACACTTGCACCTCCTCATATGTTTCATACTTTATGTAACCCATGAATCATTTGCTTATTTGTTGCTCCATGCTTCATCCCAGTCAGTCCAAATGTGCTGTCTTCCTTAGGTTATCCTTCCATTCAAGTGGAACTGGAAACTCCCACTGGGTTGCGCTTCGTGCCGCCCACCCCCTTCCACCAGGATGATTTCCTTAGCGACACCTCTAGCCTAGAGTCACCCCTTAGAACTCCCAGTAGACTGAGTGACGTGTTAGTGACCTCCCAGGGGCACGTAGATGGGACAGCAGCAGCACCGCCAGTGGTGACTGAAGAGGACACTTCACTGGATGACAGCAAAGTTGATTTCTCAGTGCCTAGACAAGGAACACCTAAAGATATTTCCATAGGCGAGAGCCAGTTGGAGGAAGTGGACCTTAAAGATTTTCCACGGTATCTCGGTAGTTATGGCGGGATATCCAAACAAAGGCAGAGTGAAGAGACTAGTAAAAGAGGAGTGAGGACTGAACAGCCCGAGAGAGAAAAGTCTGGTACTGATGAGGAGATGGCGGCAGAGAAGTTTAAGTCTCTGTTTGAGGACATTCATCTGGAAGAAGGAGCTGAGTCTGAGGAGATGACGGAAGAAAGAGTATGGTCAATTCTTAAAGGTGTTCAACAAGCAGGACACGAAATGTCTTCAATTACAGGTTGGCAGCCTGACTCCTCCAGCGTCTCTGAGGCACCCACGTCGGGACGCAGGATAGGCAGCAGCCTGCTGGATCGCCTGGACGAGAGGTGAGCCCCCCTGTGCTGCAGTGTGTGTGTCAGCAGGCTTCCCACCCTGCCTCAGCCACCTGCAGCACTGCACAGCCTGCTGCTCCCCACCCTGTGAGAACATGTCTGTATGCTTATATATACAGTCAAAGAAAAACTCGATTTGGCCTCGGATATATTTGTCTTTAAAAGTGTGTATTTATCAGTTTTCCTTCTCAATATAGGCATTTGAGAAGTATTTCGTATTATCTTTAGCAGGTAATATTTCTTTTCACATTCCTTATCTTGTGTATTTCTATTTATAATTCATCTCAGTGGTGCGCAGATGTAGCTGGAATCAAGAACATTATCTGAAACCAGGATACTGCATTACTCTTACTTTGAGCACCTTTATAGCAGTCACCTTTCCATTTGCATCTCTTTGCCTTCCCTCAGATAATTGTTCCTTTTCCCATAAGCCAATTTTTGAACTGTCACTTTTTATAACACTTACTTCAAGCGTATTATGTCACACTAATTTACTAGACTTTTTAAAAGATGAGTTATGAGGCACAAGAAGGTAAGAATGGTGATACTAAACCCGCCTAGTCCTGTATGTTGTCTCGCAGCAGGGCCTGCAGAGGGAGGAGAGTGATGTATGTGCTGTTCCCCCCTTGCACTTTCCCAAGCTCCACTTGTCTTTGACATAATGACCTGCTGAGAGGGTTGCTTTCTATGTATCTATTCTCAGTGCATTTCTCCTATACACGCTTCTCCAGCCTGCCCTTGGACCTCCTTAAAGCTTTCAACGTTGACAGTATGTGTTGCCCTGTTCAGCCCTACTGGTGCCCACTGGGCAAGGGGTTCCTGCCATCACTGATTGAAGGAGTCAGGTCTGCAGGAGCTATAAATCAGCACAGAATTATTGTCTGCACAGTGATTGTTTGTCTGCCGAGCAGTTTACATCCTTTGTATCTTTGACTCAGGATGTTTTAAGATTCAAGGTATCATTAGATACTCTCTTATCAAATCCAGTGGGAATTTGATCATTGATTTCAGCAAATTCATTGTCATTCTATGCTGTAGAAAGCACTTGAACTACTACTGATGTAATTCCTGTTAAGCAAGTGGTGTTGTTCTGGTTTATATTGTGTTAAATTAATAAAATAGATCACTTCTGGAAGTAAAAGGCCTTCCTTAAGAAGATATCAATTCCTAGCTAGATGAATTCACTTTGCTATCTTTTATAAGAGGTTTGCCAGCAAACAGCTGGCATATTTTCATATGTCAGCATTACACATAGTGTTTAGTAGAAAGTGAGCAAAAATACAAAGGAAAACTGTTTATGAGAAGTGCAGGTGAAACCATAGGTAATCTGAGGCAAAATTCTGGTCAGCTTTCTATCTTTTAGTAACCCTCCTTGCCTTTGTCTCTGCATATTACTGAGACTTTGCAGTATCTAAGGATTTATTTGCAGATAACTGTATTTTTTAAAAGGCGAGACCTGCCTGGAGTACAGATATTGTACTTAGGGGGAAAAATAACTGGTAATTGCATAGTAACAGATACTTTCATCACCTCTTTGATTAGAGAGTGGTTTAAAAACGAGTGCCTTGAGGCTTTAGCTCATGATTATACAAGAGAACTGGTATATTTTTTTTCTCTTTTTCTTTCCCTCCCCCAAGTGAAAGGAGATTAACAAAACATTTGGCCTTGTTTCCAGTGTCCACTGTATTTTCATTGCTTCTGGAATGATGCCATCATGCAGAAGACAAAGTTGTTAAATAGATTGATGTTTGCAAGTGAAGTCTAAAATTTTACTTTCCTCTGTGTGAAACGTATGGGCTCAGACTGAAGGCTCAGTGAGAGGCTTGGTGCTTTGCCCTTCTGGCTGTGATTTAAGCCCTGAACAGCTGTCTGTTCCTTTCTCTTTTCCTTGTAGTTCGGACCAATGTCGGGATTCTGTTACCTCATATGTCAAAGGAGACGTAGGGAAGCCAGAAACAAATGGAAGCCTGTCTGAGTCCACATCAGAGGCAAAAACTAAATCCTACATACAGGAAGCTTTAAATGATGTGGGAAAACACAGTGACAAAGAAGTCCTGAAAACAAAGTCCCAGATCTCAACTGGTACCGATGAGCAAACATTATCATCAACAGCATACCAGAAATCTTTGGAAGAGACCAGCAAGCCAACAACAGAAGGCAGCAAAACATCTGTGCCTGTCAGTGTGAAGAAGATGGGCTGGAGTACTTCTGAGGATGGCAAGCCAAGAACAAGCATCCAAGAGGAGGAGGGAGCAGTAATGTCTGAACAGAAGGTACATTATGTCCTGTAATAATTAACAATGTGAGGAGTCCCTGTTGCTTGATATATTGGTTGACAAATTTTTTGTATGACTTGCAGTGTTGTTTGTGACAGGATTAGGAGTTTTTCTTATCCTTCTTTATGCCTTTTCAGTTTATTACTGAATTGAGAAAAATGGAAGCTACTGGAAATTTTTATTTTTGTTGTGAATAGAATGGGGTGGAGTCAGGATAGGCAGGGGAGCCAGGAAGGGCTGCATAATCCCCTCCCTGCCTGGCCCTGAGCCTTGGGTTAGAGCAGTTCTGAGAGAGCTGTCGCACATCACTGGGGAACAGGCCCTTCCCTGCCATGACAAACCACCTGTGCAAACAGTGCCAAACTGCTCAGCTCTCCTCCATCTGTTTCCACTAAGGTGTTGCCACTGGTTTCCCACTCTTCCTGTGACATTGAAGCAAATGATAGGACTAAAGAAATACAGGGACCCTTCAGGGCTGCCCTACTCTTTGTCCCCAAAACTTCCTGCATTATTTTTACTCTGTTAACTTGCAGAAAAATAAATTTTGGGTGATACTTAATCTCCTCCTTAGGGTTTTATTTTTTAAAGGCCTTGTTCATCCCAATTTCAGAGTCTATCCAGCCAAAATGAAAAAAAAAAAATACTAAATGTGTAAAGCATTTTTTCAGGTGGTGGTTCTTTCTCCTTAAAATGCTGCCAAGGGGCTCCTCTTCCTTCCTTTCTACCTTTCCTGACTCGTACACCCTTAACTGCAGAACTCCAGTTATAAGTTGCTTTCTGACAATGTAATTTTGATAGCTTTCTCTGTTGCTTCTATTCATTTGCCAGAAGCTTAGAAAGAAAGTTGACTCAAAGAATGGCTTGTAGCCCAGTAGCTGTGTGCACCTCACACCCCAGCAGTGGGAGGATTGCCACAGAATAGACCTCAGGGCCAGCAGGGAAACAGGCTGAAAAGGGGAATTGCAGAGTTTCTTCTACATTCCTCTCTCTGCTGATATTGTCTTTCATTGGGTATAATATAGGAGGAGATTATAACTTTTGGAACAAAGATATTTCTGTGGAATTGTTTCTACATGATAGAGATTTTTTCTTATTGTAGCACAATAAAAATGTTGGCTGTCGTGGGCTGCAGTAAATCATTCAGGTTTAAATTAGTTCATTTTAAACTATTCTTTCGATTACACAACCAAGAGTTCTTTTATTAGATGGCAACATAATCAGTTTCAGCAGTTATGCAGCATATGATTGTTATTATCTTGTTATTAGTTCGTGACACAGTAAGATCTTTCCTAATGTTTGCTAATTACTGGAATACTTTAAAAATGTAAGTAAGAGCCTTTGCCTTTTTCAAAGGCAGTTGAAGGCAGATGGCAGCGTTCCTCAGTGTTTGTAGGCTGTGGGGCAGACCTCAGTCTGGTGGTGCCATGCTCTGATTAAATGCAGGAGTCAGTGCAGATGCACACTGTAACTGCTGAGGGTGTGCTGACATGCTGCACTTCCCCCCCTGCATTCCCATCAGTGGGAAGAGAAGTTGTCACCCACTCTTGTGTGCTCTTTACTGTTGGATATCCCATCTGGATTGAGAAGAATAAGCAAGTGCTTTTTTTAGGCATGCTCTCTGCACTACTTCACTTTATTGGTAAAGACTGATAATCTTACCAACTAAATAACGAGTCTTTTTATAGGCATGATCTTTGTATAAACTGGTATCAGAAAATAATGTCATTTCAAAATGTGGGTCTCTCACAAAGCCTGAATGAGTGAAACTAGCATCTGTTAGAATGACAAGAACTCCTTCTATTATCTTGTTCATATTCCTTCAATAATGTCTTCTAATCTAATTTGAATTCAGTAAGTTTAATTACTAACACAGTCCAATTCATGGTGAGATGTTTCACATGCTGTTATGAAAACAGAAATAAAATTTCAACTGCAGTCTTTCTGCAAGGCATTCTTCAGAAATTCTCCATAAAGAGAAAAGTATGGAAGAAACAGATTTACGTCTGTGGCGAGAAAGTGGGAAAAAACTAAAACTACTTGCCAAAGTGAGATATTTTTATCTGTGACCCATTTGGAAAGAGCCAGGAAGAAATAGTCACCCACCTGCAGGAGAAGGGCTGCAGCAGTGTTTTGGCAAAGAGTTTGCACCAAGATAAACTCGGACAATTGATACTGGTCTGATGCCTGCTGATGTGGATGTAACAAATCCTGGGCCTCATCCCAAGTGCATGTAAACATTTACAAAAGCGTTGCAGTAATGGTAACCTATAGGTCATATCATTCTCTACAAATGCTCAAGCATCAGATTCCAGTGACCTTTTTAATGAGAAGACCACAGCACAGTTACTCTCTTATTCCAAAGAGGATGATGTCCAGCACATGGTCAAGGTGACTCTCAGTGTCAGAATTCCATCACAAATAAACCACTTAGAGCTGTTTATTAAAAGCAACTCTTCCTCTAAAGCCTTCATGCCCTCTGGAAATCTTCTGCTTTCTTGTTACTTCTTCAGGAGAGGATTGGTTTATAATTTTTTGTATCAATATTTGACTAGTGCCAGAGGACTGCAGATGAATTCTGCTGCCCTAAATGCTTTTTGTTATATAGTTCTTTTTCTCCTCCACCCACCTGTGCCCACTCTTACTTTGCACATAATTTCTGAGAATTGCTTCTTGTTTAGGATGTCTTGGGTCAGGTTCACAAAGAGAAACAGCTATGCAGTTCGCAATATCCACTATCCTTGATTTTAAAATGAGTTTGAGGCTGTCATTGAGTAAAACATAAAGGAAATTTTCAAATGTCTCTGTTTGGGAAAGGGTTGGTTCAGCCGAATATCATGGGAGAAGGGTCTCTGCCCTATGTCTGTCACACACAGAGGTGGGAAGCCCCTTGTCAGGTATGTGCACACAGAGCTGCTCAGGCCCAAAGCTGAGCTCCTTGGCTTTTGGAGGGGAAAACTCTGGGGCTGGCACAGGCTGCCAGGACAGAGCAGACACCTGTGTGTAGCTGCAGTACCTGTTAGCACCAGGCTGAGACCAGCACTGGACTGTGCCCCTGAGCTGAGCTCTAAAAGATCCCTTCTTGAAAAAATGCAGAGTGATTGTGCATCACACTGCAGTTTTACCACTTATAAAAGCCAATAAATACTGACCAGGAAAGCCATTGACATGAAGAAGTTCTTCAGAAGGCCTTTTTGTAACATTCTGTGTGGAGGTACTCCACTGAATCTTTCTGTGTGACTGTCTTATTTTTTTTTTACTTTTATTATTTTATTATTATTATTAGGGAATTCACTTCCTGTACCCTGTGAATTCATAAAACTTGTTTGAGAGAATAGTTTTTAGGAGAAAAAAAAATTCAGTGAGTTATGACAAGGTTTAGGCTTTTTTTACATAAAATTTAAAAGAATTACATAAGGTTTTGAAATTTCACAGGTCAGATGCATTCCAAATACCATTTTCTGAGACTTGAGAGCTGCTGAGATATTCCATAGCTGGTGTAATTATAAGGTTACAGCATGCCAAGGAGCAAAAGGGCCTCCTCCATCATATACTTCAGCAGTGAAACTGCAGTCATTATGTACACAACAGAGCCAGGGAAAACACTGTCCATGATAACCTCTGTTTCCTTCTCCTAGTCCTTATCAGCATGTTCTGTCTTGCAAATGGTCTGTTCAAATGTACTAAAACTGCATTTATTAGGAATGTAGTGACAGTGACAGTGAGATTGAGAGTGATTCAAGCTCAGATGAAGAGCAGAGAATTACTACAAGAGTTTACCGACGGCGGTTGATTCTGAAGGTACTTTGTGATTTGCTTTCTAGAGGTGACGTTGGCATGAACGTGGGTTTGGTCTGCTGTGTCAGAATGTCAGTTTTGGCATACTGGAGCCCCTGTGGTAGTGTGCTTTTCATTGCCAATATGGATTTATAATGCAGTGCTAGGTTGCCTTTCCTTGCTTTAACACAGGTTTATGGGTGTCTTCTGTTGGAAAACAACTGTGCTGCATGGAGTGCTGTGTCCTTCCCTGCCACTGTTGTGCATGGCATCTTAAAGACTGCAGCTAAATGCAGCATGTTGGTCTCCTGTAGAGCAAGTATGAGCCTCTGAGAAAGATGGGTAACAATCTTTCCTTTTTTTTTTTTTTTTCCTGTTGTATTTAAAAAATTCGGAGTACAAGTTAAACATTTGCAGCAATATATGAGTGGGATATAAGAAAGTATGAGGCATGTACTCTGGTTGAAACTTGTGGTCCCAAGTGCTTAATGTGTTCAGGAAAACTATCACTACAGCAGATGATACTGATCTTAAATCTACTGAAGTTAAGAAAAGCTTTCAGTAGACTCTATTTAGTATATTTATTTACAGATGGCCTTTACTTACAGCACAACATACTATATATACTGATAACAATGGTATAATCATATAAGTAATTGTATTTGCCCTTATAATATTTTTATGGGGTCATACAGTATGACATTATTTTCCTGCAGCATAGAGCATGAGAAAATAAATCTCCATCATAACTATTATGGTATTTCTCAGTAACTTAAAGGATTTATTAGATTCTTATTAGAAAATCATGTAGTCAAGCCCTGAAAAAAACCAGCAGGGCACCTTAGTGCTATTACAGCACTAGTGCAGTTTGCCTAAGCTGTAATTGTTACTTTAGGAATAAATTGTGACATTTCAATTGCACATATCTATATCACTGTTTCTTGCATCCTTTGTGGAGAGGTGTCTGCACACCACAAAAGGCACTTCACTTTTTGTGTAAAGTGGGTGGCAGATAGGCTGCTCTGCACAGCTGCCAAACAGTCCAAGGTGCAGATGCTTTTGGAAGAGGAAGAGTGACTTTCTGGCTGCCTTCACCATGAATTCCTTCAGTACACCCGTCGTGCTTCCGTTCGGAACAAGACAGGAATGGCAAAACTGAGCTCAGCAGAAATGAATGTTTTGTTCGGTCCCCCATCTCCCCAGGCTGAAGCTGCTGCGAGGCCCTGGGCCTGTCAGGATCTAACCCTTTGTTGTGGTTTAGCGTTAAAGCTCGACACCCTTCCTCACTAATTCCCCCTGCAGATGAGCCGTGTCTGCTCAGCCTCAGGAATGCTGTTTCTGTTTTCAGACGGGGCAGGCGGCCTGTGGCCATCGCAGCCCCGCAGTGCTGCAGAGTCTCTGGTAACACACAAGTGTAAATGTGCTGCAGAGTCTCTGGTAACACACACAAGTGTAAGTGTGCTGCAGAATCTCTGGTAACACACACAAGTGTAAGTGTGCTGCAGAGTCTCTGGTAACACACAAGTGTAAATGTGCTGCAGAGTCTCTGGTAACACACACAAGTGTAAGTGTGCTGCAGAATCTCTGGTAACACACACAAGTGTAAGTGTGCTGCAGAGTCTCTGGTAACACACAAGTGTAAGTGTGCTGCAGAGTCTCTGGTAACACACAAGTGTAAGTGTGCTGCTGAGTCCAAGACTGCATCGTGGGCCTGTGGCTGAGGGCCCCCACCCAATTCATGGCTGAACTATTTTGGTGTCCGCTGGTTTGCAGTCAGGAAATGTTGGAGTAGAAAAGGAGAAAGCGTGTCAATGGCAGCTTTCTCTTGCTCTCTCTCTTACGGCCCCTATGTTTAGAGAAAGGCACAGAAAATTGGTTTTAAATGTGGTGGTATAATTTGGGGTAGGGCCATGGTAAAGCAGCCTATTTAGTGTTGGAATCTGCAGCTAGTGCAGGCCCGGTGGGAAGAGTGTGCATCGCGAGTGGAGGCGGCTGAACCTGCGCTGTTGGGAACGTGTCTGATCTCAGCTGGATTAGAGCTGTACCTTGATTAGAAAATACATGTGATTCTTTAGTTATTTTCTGATCATTTATAGCTTCTTTTTTTATCCCCCACTCTGCATCTTAAGACAAGCTCAAAACAGAACAAGAGAAAGTTTGAGAGCAACAATCACCAGGCTGTTTGAAGGAATTTGATAGTGGAAGCAACCATTTTGATCATGTGAAGTTCCTGAAATGGTGGTATGGAATGGAAAAATCAAGATTTAACATTGGTAGGGACCTGGACATTTTTCTGCACGCTCCCAGGAGCAGAGGTTCACTTTGGGTGAACTGAAATCGCTGTGAGAGCATGCTCAAGCTGAGGTGCAGCTCCTCGGTCAGGGAAGAGGTCTCATGCTCAGAGGCGTGTGGAGCAATGCTCGCCGCCTGCAGAGGGAAAATAACTCACGTTGCTGCTGCAGGGCCCCCAGCAGCGGCTGGAGCAGCAGGTTCTCAGCTGCCACTGCCTCAGTGCCTGCCAAAGTGGGTGCTGTGCCCAGACCTACAGCCAGCTTTGTCCAGCAGCAGTGGGGAGGGAATGAGGGTGTGCTTGGGACCCCCACTGAGCAGAACTGCAGGTGGAAACTGTTGTTTTACTGTAGCCTATATTAATAGGATAATAGAATGGCTTGGGTTGGAAGGGACACTAAAGATTGTCCAGTTCTAACCCTGTGGCATAGGCAGGGGCACCTACCAGTAGACCAGGATGCTCAGAGCCCCATCCTGCCTGGCCTTGAATATTCCATGGTTGGGTGATCCGCAGCTTCTCTGGGCAACCTGTGGCCAGTGTCTCATTGTCCTCACAGTAAAGAATTTTTCCCTAATATTAATTGCTCTTCCTAGTATTCATTACTGCCTGTGTGTTGCATTTAAAGCAACAGAGGTACTCACCCAGCCTACAGGCACAAAGTTTGCTGGCACCAAAACCTTGAGGATAAATTGAGTCCTGTGGAAAACAGGCTTTGCCATGTGCCTCCACAGGTACATTCAGGGCTGAATTGCTTCATTACCTTTGCTCTTCTTTCCTAACTTGTTTTTCCTTTCTGTGCCATTCTGTATTGCTAGCACTATTACTTCCATTTAACTGCTACCTTAGTTCTCTGTCCTGGCCCAAATATGGGGAAAGACTTTTCTCTCCCACGGAGGCATTTTCCCAGCAGTCCGAGAGCTGAGTCCTGTCAAGTGCTCAGTACTTTAGAGCACATTCCCATGAGATTTAGCACTTCAGAGGGCTGAGCCCATAAAACCAGACAAGCAGGGACTGATGCCCATTTCCACATGTAATAGGATCTTATTCTAACCTCAAGGTAGTGCAGATGTTTTTGTTTTTCTTCCTTTCCCCTCTTGTGTTCACATGGTGGATTGATGGGATGGGGCATTGCAAAAGAAATGGGTTTATGGTAGTGCAGGAATGTGAGCAATTAGCACACAAGGGGAAAATAAGAGTGCTTGCCACAATGTGGACATTCAAAGCCTGATCCAAAGCTCCTGTTATTCAGCCATGGCAGAAATCAGTGTGCAATTTTTCATGCTCTTTCAGAGGCTGTTAAATCTTTCATGGATACAAATTTTTGGCTAAAGCTGTTTTATTAAGATTCTTTCCAATGGGTTTATGGTAGAATGTAATGGAAAATAAAATATATTTCTAAATGGTGGTTATTCAAATCTGATGTAATTTAGTGTCTTGTACTTTTGTTATTTCTTGCCAATTTTTATTGAAGATTTGTCCCTTTCCGTGCATCTTGCCCATGAAATGCTCCATTACTGATAGTGGAGGGTTTGGTTCAGCCTGCATGGGAGAAGTGGCCTGAGCAGCAGTTAGTCAAAGCTAGAGCCAGCAGCTCTCATGGGCTCGCTATTCAGGGGAAGCTTATTTATGGAAAATGAAATGTGCCCATCCTGTAGGTGATAAGAATTAAGTGCCTATGTCCTGTGAGGAAAATGGGAAGCATTTCCTTTTGTGTATTCAGCTGGGCACAGTGTCTCCACTGCAGTCTCTGTCTGGCTGGGAGAGCTGCAGGTAAGTGCCCTCTCCCTGTCCTGCCTCGTGAGAGTTGGAGCTGCCGGCTCAGTAAGATAGCACAGAGTAAATCAAACCCCAGACTACAAGTGCTGCTCTGAGGTGTGTTCATCACCTTGTCCTCCATGCCACATGCACCAGACCTATGCCCCAGCTCCCAGCAGTGGACTGTACTCGGTTCCCATTTGCAGCACCATTTGCTCTCAGGTCTCCCTGCCTTGCTGTTGTTTTGTTGGGATTTCTCCCCCGCCTGTGGCTTTAGCTATACATCTGCAAACAAGCAACTACAGACTCAGCATGGGCACAGGCAGAGAATTGTGGCATCTGATTAACAAGGTCTCCCTGAGTAGGCAGAACTCGCTAATGAAAATGACCTTAATGAAAGATGTTTGTTTCTCCTGCTGCTGCCACAGAGGCTCGAGACCCCAAGGAGACTGAGGCGCAGCTGCTGTTCATGTATTACAAGAATGTGATCTTGAGACTGAAGGGATTATGTCCTGATGCTGGCTTAGAACAGTGAGGGAAGAGGTCTGAGCTCTGTGCAGCTCCTGTTCCCATTGCGGCATTGCCTCTGGTCTTTGGCAAAATTAAACATTTAGGATGTTTCTCTCTTGCTTATTTCCGCCTGCTTTTAAATTCCTTTTTATCCATGTGGGTAAGATGCATCCAGCTGCACCTTTTTTCTCCACTGTTACAACAACACTAGATGTATGGGAGGAATAAAAGGACTATTATCCCTCTAGTAACAAAACAAACATGAAAGAAAACCAGAGCTCTGACAAATCTACAGTGAACTTTGGCACAACACTACAGCACTGACTGTGTAACTCCGTTTATCTGAAGGTCCCTGGGAACACCCATAATCTGCAAATAACTGTTAAGAAAATCAGTGGAGCTGGCAGAAGACTTTGAGGAAACTGTTCTTTGCTTCTCCTGCACTGGAGAGTAACAGAGAGAGGATAGCAGCTGGTTTTGGCAGGACTACACTCCAGCGAGCAGGGTGACATTAAAGCACTCTGCTTTGCAAAGCTTCCTGGCATGTTCTGGGGCTGAGGCTTGCAGACTGCAGCCTTTGTATGCTTTAGTCCCAGGGATATAACTGGGCTTCCAGTAATCACGGTATTAAGTTTTCTCCCTGCCTCTCTAAAGCTTTTGGTATTGTGACAGTGGTTTTGACTGGTCAAGGGTAAAATGAAGCCCACATAAGTATGATGCAGCAGAAAGAATTTTATTCTTTAGCTGTGACGCAGATGCACCAGCTTTGTGTTTAAAAACAGCTTTTGTTGACAAGGTCGTCTAATGTGCCATTCTAAGCCAATGCTGGTTTGAGCTCTTACAACTAAAACTGTCAGTGGGTAGAGGTTTTTTTTTCTAGCAAACATCCATCTTTGTAACTGCATAGGATTAGAAAAGTCAGTAAATCAGATCTACCTCCTGCCAGTTGTGAGCCCTCCTGCAATTTGTTTAACTACCCAGCAGCAAGAGAATTGTGAAAGCTGGATTTCATGTGCACTGACTGCTGAGTATTTTCAGCATTTATCCTTAAATTGTGCTTAAAGGAGCGTGTAGCTAATTAAAGCCCAAGATTCACCACACCTTTAAAACTGCATTTTCTTTCAGGAGTCATCTTTCAGTGCAGCAGTACACTTTTCATTTCATTTGAAGCTGAACACAGTAATTCTCACTAGGTTGTTTTAAGGAATAACCTTGCTCATAGCTGCAGTAAGGAGTCAAAAATCAGTACATGTAAGTGGTGTTGGTGTGCCAAGTAATCTGGTGACCTTGCTACTGGCCATGTCATTTTATTTCTGGTTTTCATGGGGTTTCTTGTAGTGGCTTTGGAGATCTTGCTGAAGAGAGGGAACCTTTCCATACCTCTGTGCTCCATGGGATGTCTTTGCCAGCGTTCCCTCTTGCTTCTTGGGGTTCTGTGTTGGTGCCCCCTGGGGAGTCTCTGAACCCACAGGTGGAAGGCCAGGAAAGAAACTGCGCAGCTAGTTCCCCATCTGCTCTGCATCTGATTAAAGTGTGAAGTCTCCAGAACCAGTCTTTCCCCCTCCCATCTCTTTGTGAGTAGGAAGCCCCAGAGGTTTCAGTTCCCAAACCCTTCACCCAGTCCCTGGCCCCTGCCTTGCAGCAGTCCAATCCCTTTGCTGGTGAGAAAGGAAGCAGCCGGCTGCCGCTGGGGCCCCACTCGCCGCAGGGACCAACCTCGCACTTCCCTCCTCCTGCACGGAGCCTGCTGCAGTGCTGAGGCAGGTGTGGCATGTCTCCTTCAGCGAAATGAATTTTTCAGGCTCCGTCTGAAGGCTTCAGTGGCTGTTTGTTCTGCTGTGCTTTTGTAGGGATGCCAGCGTTCCCTGGCCCGGGCACCTCAGCTTGGTGTGTCTCAGGCACAGGACCTCATCCTTATGTTCCTGTGCAGTGGAATCCACCTGGCCTGTGGAGCCTGTCCTTCTCTTGGCAAAGATTCCTAAAGCACTGAAGTCCAGCAAGTTGTACAGTTTGCTAACAGTCTCTGAAAGCCTGGGGAAAAAGATGTGTAAAATGTCTGAAACTGTTCCATTGCTTAATTATCAAGTGGTGACTTCAATACAGCTTTCAATGCAAAACCAGCAGAAATTCTTTACTCGTGAAGAACGACAAACATGGCCAGGGGCTCTGCTCTGCAATACTCCCCCCTGGCTCCCACCTGCTGTCATTCTCCCCAGGCAAGGAAAAGGGAAAAGCTTGGCTAGAAAAGACCACAAATGGCTTGTAAACAAAAGGAAAGAGTTTTTTTGCTTAGAGCTTAGAAATAGCATACAATCCCAATGTTACAATGTACATCCTGAAAAAGCTGCGTTAGTAGGGAAAATGGTTTTAAAAAACACACACATGGCATCACTGTATTTGTTTATTATAAGGCAGTGCCAGGAGCTTATGTAGACAACTATGTAGTGCATAGACCACAGTAAATAGAAACTATATTTGCTGTGTGCTGTTCAGTACATGGAAGCATTACGAAAGCTGTAATAGTCTTCTTTCAAATATTATTTTGTAATTAATATTGTTGTAGTGTGTTTTATACGAGGTTTTCTTTCTGCTTCCTCCCTCTTGTAGTTTTTCCATAGTGGGTTGAGGGGAGAAGAAAAGTTTTAAGGATTTTTTTTTGTTGTTTGTGTTATTCATTTACAAGTGGAAATCTTTCATATGTAGGCCAGCTACATTATCATTAGGTTTGCCATACTTATATGAAAGATGAGCACAGACAATGGACATTTTTTAAGCATCAAAAGCAGTGCTTGCTTCTGCCCCCAGGTTTGGAAATAGGACACTGTGAGGTTAAGTTAGCAAAGTTCTTTTGGAACATAAGTTCATGACTGCCAGCTAGGCTCAGACTCTAATGTCATTTATTTATGATTTGAGCAGTAATTCCATTAAGCGGAATTAAGTCACTGGCATAGCAGCTAGGAAATTGCTTTTATGTTTATTTACACTGGTCCTATAAATTGCTGCTACTACAAGAAGTGATGGCTGGAGTGCTGCTGATCTCAGTCACGGACCGGGCTGCCTAGGCTCCTCGGCATGGTGGCACTATGCCAGGCATGTAAGATAACTTCCTTCATTTTGTAAGTGCTGGGAATTCCTGTCTGTCTTCTGTGTTTGTGTTTAAGACCTCGTGTTTAGCAAGCTATAGGCAGAGTTGTCTTTATAAATCCCATATTTCCCCCATATTAGACCACGTTTCTATGTGCCAGGCACTGAGAAGCTGTGAAAAGCTAAAGGATGTCTTGTAGAACTCAGACTGACCACTCGACTTTGTTGCCCATGCATTAGTTAATAAGAGCAGCGTGCTAGAAGCTCCCTACAGGCTTTAAGGAAACATTCTGTAGAATAAATGTACAGGTATCAGCATTGCTAAATGAACGAGGCTTTCATACAGTTCGTGTGGCATAAAGCAAACTGTTACATAAAGTTGAAGCTAGCATGTGCTTGTTGCTTGGATTGGTGTGGAAATATGTGTGGGTTTGACAGAATATAGGCTCTATTGCTAATCTTATAACACATTCTTTAGGGTGAGGAAGCAAAAAACATTCCTGGTGAATCTGTAACAGAGGAACAGTTTACCGACGAAGAAGGCAACGTCATCACGAGAAAAGTAATCATGAATTACATCACTGCTCTGAGTCTTTGCATTCAAGTAACTTCTTTTAACATACTTTCTCCCTTTAGAATCTAGGAAAAAAAAAATCGATACTTTTCATGTATTGCTTCCCACAGATCACCCGGAAGGTAGTGAGACGTGTTGTTATCCCCCATGAGAGGAAAGTTGGTGAAATGGTAATGCAACGGGGACTACCAGGAAGTGACAGTAGGCGCAGAGGGTTGTGTTGTCTGCTAGAAAGTGCTGCTAAAGGGCTGGAGGTTTGCATTTAACAAGAAGCCTTGGCAAAAGTGTGGTGCTTGCAGTTATTGGCAAGTTGTGTGTTGGGATCACGGGGGCCCGGCCGAATTCTGTCGGCACAGGGCATCAAGATCTGTTTCTGTAAAACAGGCAGCAGGTCTGAGCCATGGGTTTGGGGCCTGGTTTGTGCCATCAGGTTGAGCCGTGTCTGTGTGTTTAGTTAAGCCCTTGCCCTGTGCCTTACTGTATAGGTGGATTGTGTGGCCTTTCCACCAGCCCAAAGGAATGAGCTGCAGTCTGATCCCAGTGGCCTCTCACTCACCTTGGTGCTGGTGACTGACGGTTTGCAGGGTTCAGGTCAACAGGAACATACCCAAGCAATGGTATCCTTTACAAGCAAGCACCAAGACAGGATTTTGTCCCTGGTGATTGAAACTGAAAGCTTTCTGCAGGCCTGGACTACGCCCAGCTTTATCATCCTGACAGTGGGGAGAATGGGACTATTGTGTGTCAGCACACCCCAGCCCCTCTTGGAAAGAGCTTCAGTGACAGAGGCAGGAGTGGGCAGGCTGTGCCTCAGCTGTCATCTGTCCCAAGGAGGCCTTGGGGGAATGGGCATTGCCTCTGGAAACAAATGGCTTCAGAGGAGCTCATGCCTTCTTCCCCAGCACATGGCCCTCAGATGTCCCTGCTCCAGTAAAACTGTCATTGGGGCTCATGAAATTCTTATCTGAGTGAAAACAGATTCAGACAGGAAGATAACTAATACCCTTTATTTTCTGAAAAAAAAAAAAAAAAAAAAAAAAAAAAAAAAAAAAAAAAAAAAGAAAATAAAAAGAAAAAAAGCTATGTCACAGAAATAAGAGAATGGAAACAAACTTATCTCCATACCCTTTTTCCTAGTTGTTTATGAATAAAAAAAATGCCTGCCCAGCAAGGGGTAAACATTTTCAATTTGCTGCACCAGATTAGATTAGTTGGAAACTACAAATAGTTACAAATACATCAATGCACATCACCTGAGGGGTAAATTCTGCCCATTGGCACACATAAACAGATGCCTTTCTCTGATGTGAGTGAGGCTTGTGATTACTGGAGAATTTATTTTTAGATGATTATTGAGCTACTTTTAATGAGCAAAGATAAACTTTATTTTGGGGTTTGCTGTTTTAAAGATACTGAAACCTGCACTGCTTGTCACTGTCATTGGTTTTACTTCTGTGCTGCTTCAGTGCTGGTTTTTGCTGGTTTTCTTCCTCTTTCCTTTGTTTCGTTACTAACCTGCTCACTTTAAAGCACAGACGTTGTGAAACATCATTAGAGCAGCCACAGGCTCTGCTGTTGGGAATGCCCACCACTTCAGCCGACCCAGGAGAATGGTTGGGAAAGGGAGTTTTTCGCTGTCAGTGGCACTGGCTCCTGCCGCAGTTGGCAGCAGGGGCTCTGCTGAGGACTGACTGCCAGCTGGGCATTCCAACCCACGGGTCAGGCTGAAATTGCAGAGATGTGTTTTCTACTTGAAGATGATATTTCAGACCTGTGCTTTTGCAGCTCAGCAGAGTGGATAAACAGATTGTGTGTATCTTTGAAATGAAGTGTTAATGTGATTTAACTGCTTTTTACTTATCCTGTTACAGCAAAATGTGCATCCTGTTTTGGAAGCTGGTTTACAGCTATGAGTGCTCTCTGCAGACTGTGTTAATGTTTATATTTTTCCTTCAAAGCAGGGAGAAGCTTATAAGGTTAAGACAAAGAAAGAAGTCAGACACGTGGAAAAGAAAAGTTACTCATGAAAGCTGAAAACCAACCACTGAACGGTCAGTGTGATCACTTTTCTTCCCTTGTTGAAAGTTTTTGCCAGCATGGGGAACAGCACCTGGGCATGCACAAAGGCTTGCCTCTGCTACCCTGACTTTGCTTTCCAGCTATAGACTAGAATAGTAGGCCCTTGATCTTGTAAGCAGAAAATGACCTTGTGCTCACATATAGAAATTAAGCTTTACTTCTTGGAAAATAAAGCAAAGCAATACTCAGGCATGTGCAAGGTTTCTGGGAATTTTATGGTGTTTGTAATCCATAAAACTTTCTACCCCTAAAAGCACAAATAGTTAAGGAGCTGCACACAAACCTAGGAGTGAAATGTTTCTTGCACTGTCAGATGTGTGATTTGAGGGTAGTTATTCAAGTCAAAGTCCTTGTAAGTGAAGTGCCTCAATATTTGCCAACAAATAATCCCTACCAACTGTTTCTTGTGCATTTTATTGATCCAGCCTTAACAATGGTAGCAAGCCAACAGCTGATGGTATAAGGACTTCCCAAGCTAAACCCAAATGCACAGACAAAGCTTTGCAGGAGACTCTGTGAAGATGTGAAGGAGCACCCTGAAGCCAGAGGCTGCTTTGTCTCGCTGACACAGCTACAGTCACATAGAGATGTGCCTGTAAATATGGGAGGAGCCCCTCCATGTCTGGTCAATGCTGGTCCATCAGTCATGGCTCCAAGTGCATAGGTTTACCATGGACATGTCTTTTTTCTGCTCATAATTTCTCTTAGCTTTGTTGAGTTTCAGGAACTGAACAGAGGAAGAGTTTCTGAAGTGCAAGACTGTGTATTATCCTTTTAATGTACATATGGTATAGGATTGACTGTAAGATTTAAGAACAGAATAAACAGGACCTGGCAAATAGACCAGTTAGTGAGGGAAAGGATAGACAGAAACAGAGTTTCTCTTTAGTCACCAGATCCTTCTAACTGATGCAATGTAAGCTAGCCCCTCCATCCCCCTGACCCTACAGGTGCTCTGTGCATGTGAGTAGAGCCATTTAGGCAAACAGCACCCAGTGTGTGGGATCTAGCTGAGGGATTTGTGGGATCAAGCCCCAAAGAGCAAGCTCTGTGAGGTGACTGGTGTGATTTCAGTATCTGGTAAGCACCTACTGCTTGCTTCCACCTGAATTCCTGCTTTTGCTGAGAGTCCTTCTGTGTGTGCTAATAGAATAATACAGCTTCACTGGTTTGGTGCTCAACATACTCGTAAAATATTTACTGATATTTACTGTTTGGAAAAAGGAGGTGATTCTTTTAACACAGCTTTCCCCTTTATGGAGCTCAGGGATATAGTAGTACAGCAAGCCAAAGCGATGTCACTGTTGTATGAAATTGTGTCCCACATTGGGCCCTATGCTGCTCCGCTGTCAATTTGCAGGGGCAAAGCAGCAGAAATGTGTAAATTCAGGCATTGAAGGCAAGATGGGGCATTGAACCCCATAAGGAATTCAGCTAAAGAGCCTGCCAGCATACAAATTTGATGCAAAAGACATCAGGGATAAGGGAAAAGCATTTCATTTTAGGATAAAATTACATAAATACAGCAGTCTTTGCCTAATGTATGAAACAGTCTGACCTTCAGAAAGCCGGAGTCTGAGTTCCTCAGAACAAGATTCGCTCCCATGACTACTGATGCATTTCTCCTGTGGTTTCTAGTAGGCAAGTCTTCCATTCTAGAGCCCCCGAGGAACTCAGGGAGTCTGCCTTAGATAATGAACCTTTGCTCTGGGGGGAACTTTGTCCTGTTAGATGAATCTCTGTGCTCCAAACTTTGATATGATAAGCATGACCAAATGTGCACTAAGCAATTGTGAGTCTGGTCAAGAGTCCATTAAAAACATTTCACCTAGATGCAGAAGTGGATGTATTAGCACAGGCAGGGGATCCTATAGAAAAACTGTTTGTTTTGTAATCACAAAAGACAAAAAAAACCCTGTAGGGCAGGCAGAGGTGGTTCTTTTCTTTGGAGTGTTTGAAAAAAATCACAATGTTAGCTAGGTTTTGCTGTGAAAATGTCCCTGTCACCATTGCAGATAAGCCCACTGTGAAGCATAGGTTGAAAGGAGAAGCCAAGAACTCTTTCGTGCAGTTCTGCAGGACAGCACGGTGAGAGCTGGCGTGACTGCTGCAGTGGGAACAGGAGGCTCTTAGCAGCAGGACAGATTTATGACAACTCTAGATGTGGGCAAGGACAGATTGCTTTAGTGTAGAAGGAGACTGCGAGCACTCCTGGGGAATGCGTGTGGACCTGTGACCTGATTAGTAAGCAGGCATGTCCGTGCCAGCCTGGGCCTGCCGGCGCCGCGCCAGCCACGCTCCCCGAGCAGGCTGCCCTGCGCCCAGGTGCCGGAGAGCCGCTGGGCCTCCAGCCCCTGCTCACTGCTTCCTGCCCTCTCTGCTGCGAGGCACTGCTGTTGTACAACAAATGGCACAAAGTTGCTGTCCTCCTGTGCCTGGCTCTGGGGTGAGGGGTGAGAGAGCGGGAGCTGGACCGTCTCTGCTCTGTGCCGCTCACGCAAGCCAGGCCGGAGGGAGATGGATGAGGCTGCTCCTTGTCCTCGCTTCTGTCCTTCACCAAGCCTCCCAAAGGCTGAGCGCTGCGTTCCTGGCTCTGCCAGTCATGCTCCCTGAGCAACTGGCAGAGGTGGATGTGCAAGGAGAGCAGGTTTTCCATCACTGCGGGGATGCTTGCACGCAATGTAGAAAAACGTGCTGTGGAAGCAGCATCTCTCTGTGTGTGGAGATGATGCTGTTTCTTCCACAACAAAAAAACCTATTCCTTGTCTTCATCAGATCAGATGAGCTGGTGCCATGTCTGGGGTGATGAAATGCAGCGTGCTGCAAACATGCTTGTAAATCACTTCATGAGCGGTGTGGACATCTGCAGCTGCATTTTTCCCTCAGGCTGGAGCTCAGCTAATGTCACTGCCTACCTAGAAACTGTGTGATTTAGCCTATTGCAGTAGTCCATCGTGCCAGTTACATTTCTGTTTAGTCAGCGACAGGCGTGAAACTGATTGCAACAAGATATTTCTGAAATGATTTGTTCTCTGTTTTCTCTCCACAGTGTGCTTTTACTGCCAGTATTCTAGAGGGACAGTCACGGAAGAAAAATCAACAGGAATTAAACATTCACCTATAAAAGTGTGCGTGTGTTTGCTGCTTCCCCACATTAACCGCATGGTTTTTATGCAAAAAGAAAAAACAAACAAAAAAAAATCCCAAACAAAAAAATTAATTTAGCATGAGCCAATTTACAGAGCATGGAAATTCACGTTCATTCACAGGATTGGAGGGTGCGCAGTTACCAATGCAGTGTATATACAAGATGCCATGCTGTTAACAGCTTCTCTCAAGCAGTTTGATGTCATCTCAAAAGAAATAAATTCCTGTGGCCAGAGAGGATGTGCGAAGACGAAATGGTTAAACCGTGGAAAGACACTAAAAATACTAAAATCCACAACAGCTCGCCTTATTTTTCTTGGACCCAAACTGTCAGGGTATAAAACACTATTTGTTTCTTTTTTAAACATCAATAGTTTTGCTGTAAATAAATAACACTGTATAAATTCTAACAAAATAGAATAAATGTTGATAAGGCACTGCCTTTTCAATCACAAACAGAATATTGCAAATGCATTGAGCAGGCTAGGTGTCTCAAATGGCTGCACCTACAGGGATATTCTGGGTGTATCTTCACAGATTCTTGTATATTAGCAATTATAATGTTTGTATATGCAAAATCGCTAGCTTGATTTTAAAAAAATCTTTAAAATCTGCTGCAAATTTAAATGATTCCCAAAATGAGGAATTCTGTAGTTCTGTGAAAATTTTTCTTCAGAGTACTAATATTTTGATGCATGTGTTTCACCTTATTTTGATTAAATCTTTTCCAGTTTTGCAAACACTATACCGCAACATGAAAAATAAGATTTTATCTGTAAACACAAAGCCCTTCATCTAATATTTGTTGCTGTTGCCAATTTTTCAATGAAATTACCTAAGACCCATAACATATACAGTAGTTGCATTATGGGGAGGGGGGTGCTATCTGTTCTTGCTTTATAATGGGGGTAATGCTTGCAGCTTTAGAAGTGGGTTGGTGCTCTAAGGAGCACAAGTTTGGGATATTTTTAAATGAACTGAAGAGAAATTATTAGCTAATAGACTGGCAGCACGCTGTAAAATTATTACTGTATTGTGTACTGGCTATAAGATGTAGAATCTTTCAGTAAGCCAATCATCTGTAATCATCCTAGCAGTGTAATATTAGGTTGTTAAGGCTGCTGTGTTTTAAAGGGCATTTTTATTTGGTTTTTGGTGAAATACTTTAATTTGTTGATTATATTCATATGGAAACAGCATTCATTGATAATAGCTCTAATTACATATGTATGAAAACAACAAACACTGGATGATCTAGTTGATTATTTAAGCATAAAATAAATTGTGTTAAAACTCTTGGATAATGTGTACTTGGCAGTGTTCTTGTCCCTACAGATGTGAGGCTTCACAAGGCCAGCAGTTATCTGCTCCTGGCTTTCAGCTGCTTTTCCTCTCTGTTTGTTTTGTTTGAACCACCTCTTCATCTTCCCAGTGTGACAGGCCATCACTTGGCAAGCTCTCCCCAGGTCAGGGCAGCAGGAGGAAAACACAGCAGCCAGCAGCACAATGCCCAGCACAGCTAAGGAGTCAGAGATGTGGGGAAAGGGCCTGTGCAACAGGGGCATGTGCAGCCCTTTCTCCAACACATGTGAACTCTGGAACCTCCTATAAATTCTTCTGGCTGCCAAGAACCAGGAAAAGCACTACCAAAAGCAATTTTCTGCCCAGAGTCAGATGAATAACAGACCCACAGCCCCTAAGGATATTAAAATGTGCATCTCCTGTATATTGCATCCACTTGCTGTGTATTACGGGTTTACTGCACTGTTTACAGAATGTGGCCAAACCAGAGGTTTGTAGCAGCATCAGTACACACACTGCTCTGAACTGCAGGCTTCTGCTCAGGTGCAGTAAATATAGTTTATTACTCAGGGATCGGTTTTACCTGGCTTTTAAGGCAACATGAAGATGAGGTTTTTCACCCCAGCTTTGGCACCTGAGGAAGCACCTCTGCTACAGATCTACCTCAGTCTGCTTGTTGTTACCTGGTGATCCCCGCAGGACCTGGTCCTCACCTGGGATCAGTCAGCAAAGCTCTCCTGACTGTGATGAACAGCACTTGGAGAATGTAACAGGTTGGTTTGTCAGTGTCTCCGAGTTGTTGGGGCCACTGGCTTTTGAAGCAGTGACAGTAAATGAAGTTTTCATTATTTGAGCAGGCAGTCTGTGTTGCAATGTATGTTTTGCCTAGGTCAGGATACTGCTGGTACAGTGCTGGTGGTTCAGGTCCTTACGCCAAAGTTTGGAGGACAAATGCCACTTACACCACAGGAGAACAAGTGCACCTTCCTGCAGTTCAGAGTCTGAGAGCAGTGATCATCCTGCAGAGCTCGCCATCCAGCACCTCCCTCCCTCCCCTCGAGTATCCAGACCAGCTGAATGAGAAGGAGTGTTTTCAGTAAATGCTGTGAGATGTATATATACACTATTATATCATGATTGAACATTGGAAGCTGTGGTGACAACCAGCAGGAAGGCAGGAGCTGTACAGAAGAGCCTCGCTTCAATCTCTAACAGCATCCAGAAGGCAGCGTTTTGTTTGACTCATCTCTGCCTGGTTCCTTGTTAGTGCCTGGTGCTGGTGTGGAAAAAAGCTGTGACTGTACCTGGAATGGCAGCTCTGGCAGGCAGAAGCTCTTTCTGTAGACAGAGAAGCGAGGCTGCCTGTGCAGGTGAGGTGTGTAGGTGAGTCTCGACAGCTCTCCTGCCGCCGCCGGTGATTGCTGTGGCAGCTCCGAGCCCGGGGAGCGGCTCTCGGCTGTGACAGCACACGCGAGTAGCTGCCGGCTCAGCCTGGGGCTCCGAGGGTGCTCTTGCAGCATGTCCTGGCCCTGTCACGGGGGTGCCCCTGCAGGCTGTGACCGCAGCAGATGCTTCTCTTGGGCCAGCACTGAACGTGCCCAGCAGGGCCCCCCCCACCGCTGGCAGGTCCCAGTCCCCAGCTGCTGCTGCACGGGTCCCTGTGTCACAGTCTGCTTCCCCCTTCAATAAAAGAGGCAACAGAGAGCAGGAACTCTCCAGCTATATTCACAGAGTTTGAAATTCCATGTAAAATGCTGCACAAGCAGGATTTTCTGGGTGTTGGTTTTGTTTTGCACTGAGTGGTTCCAACAGTAGCTCAGGATATTTGGGAAAAATAAGGTTGAAGTGTAAATGATCATATGAGAAAGAAAACAGAAATCTTGCCAGAACTAGCAAACAGCACAGACAGCTCTGGAGCGAGTGAGGACCTTACCTAAATGTGCACTTCTGGCTTTTTTTTTTTTTTTTTTTTTCTCCCATCTTTTCCTCAGTGAGAACATTCCCCTTGGAGGCAAAATTGTAAGTCATGGGACTCTGATTGCATCTATTAAAATAAACTTGATTGCTAAATACAGCGGTTTTTTCATCCTTTGATATTTGATTTAGCACTAATTAATGCTGCAGAGTACCCTGCCATCCTTTTCCCATTTCTGAAACAGTATCAATTGCATTTTAGTTGTGGCCAGTCATGATTTTAATGTCAGAAATTCTAAGAGCTCCCACAGTGTGGAGCCGACATTAGTGGGATAAGTGGCAGTCACTTGCAGGATTGCAGCATGCTGCTAATTAATGCTAATTTCCGGGGGCGTTGTTTAACACAGGCATTGTCTGTAGCAGACAGGGTGCAGGAAATTGAGGTGGTCTACTGGGCAGGCCACTGCAGCCTGGGATGTGGGGCACATGCTCCCCAAACCCTCTTCATGCCCTCTAGAGAAGGAGTTTATAACTGGAGCTTCTTTGAGCAGGACCAAGTCAATAACATTTGATGAAACTCCGTGAAGACCATTAGTGGCAATTTTATCAAATTTTTATACAAACTCAATGCAAGCAGCCTGGCCTGGAGGAGCTGTGCCAGCCCTGCGTGTTGGAGGGCTCTGCAGGGGCAGCATGATGGCTTTGGGGCAGCCCTCCTGCCCCTGCCAGCCCTCTCCCTAGGGAGGGAGTGCAATCCAGAGGACTTGCCTGGCTGAGGCTGGTGCAGGGATGCTGGGCAGGGTACTGGCAAGGGGCTTGGTTGTTGTCCTAGCCACATGCATGTTGTATGAAAAAGCTGCTGCAGATCCATTGCATCCTTGGCCTTGGGGTCATGTGTGGGGATTGCCAAGGGACAGGAGAAGGAGGGAATGCAAACAGGACCTCTGTTTTTAGGGCAGATCCTACCAAACTGGGGCTGGAGGAGGAGGAGCTCCTGGCTCAGCTTGCCTCTAACCCCCAAGTGAGCAAAGGAGGGAAAACATGGTCTTATAGTGCACAAGAAAATATTCTTGCTTGGTTGAAAGTACAGCAGTTTTCTGATGGAGATGTGGACCCCTTAAACTCAGCCTGCTACAGAATGCTTGACATAAAAAATAGTCCATTACTGGGAGAGGAAAAGGTTAGTGAAGGACAGAAAAATAAGCTGCTCAAGGAAAATCTATGTATGTGCCACATTTTTCATAACTGCTGATGCTAAAAACAGCATGCAAATTGTGCACGTCTGTATTTATTTGACCCTAAGTCCTGGAGGATGGTGAAGATTTATCATAAAAGTTTTGTTGGTGCTTTTCCCACCATGCTAATGTTCAATTATTAAGAGCTATTTGGGCTATAAAACAGCAAAGTACAGCAATCCCCTGTTCACCAACGTCCTTGGAAGGCTTCCAGGGGCTGGATATCATTATGACATGGCCAGACTAACAGAACCAACCTAGTATGAACTCTGAAAAAAATTCCCTGGGGAGAACAGGGATAGAGAAGGAAAGCCCCAGAGCTGAAGATGCATTAGCTACTGGTTGGCTACCACACAGCACATTTTCATAGTCAGATACTCTGTCTTACTATGACACTTCTTTACTAATACAGCTTTCTGATTAAATAATTGCTGGTCAGAAAAGCAAAGCAGCTTGATATAATTTTCATCTGAATTGCTTGTTGGAAAACATGTTTTAACTTGCATCAATAGATGCCTAAATCCACAATAGTAGTGATTTGGGTTTCTTCTGCTGAAACAAATATCTTTCAAACCAAGCTTTCTCCCCTCCTACAACCTCTCCACATATGCACTCCATTTCTCCCTTTTAACATTACCTTATGTACGGGTCACATTCTTTTCAATGCTCCTTCAGTTTATTTTCCCAGCAGTATTTTTCATTAATTGCATTTTCCTGCAACTTTGTCTTTCCACTTCCCTCTTCATCCCCTCTTCATTTCAGTCAGGTACTCTGAGTATTATGCAGACTTTTTTCCTTGAGTTAATTAGCTTCAGTTGGCCTTTTCCTCTTCAGTCTATAACTACTGAATATTTTAATGAAATTGTATTCTTATAGAAGGCCTTCCAGCTGATTAATGGACCTCTGGAATTACATTAAGGATTACGTTAAATCTCTGAACATACATCTTCTAACCCCTCACACCCAGAAATGTACTTTATACAATATTTCTGCTGTTGATGTGAGTTTATGGAAGACTGTTTCTAATTGCCCATTACCTCCTGTAATGATAGTTTCTGTTAATAAATCCCTGTTCTATTATTTCTTCTTCTTGGTTGGTCTGCTCTCCTACTGTGAGGGTGCTGGTGACATTTTCATATTCTTTATTTCAACAAACACCTTTCCTTTTCCCCTTACAGTTCTGCATTTATTTTTATGCAATAAAAAGATACTGAGGCAAGGAGTGTGGGGACCTTGTCCTGCAGGTGTGTGGTGGTGGCAGGCTGGTTGTGGTGGCTTTTCCTGTGATGCCAAGCCCCTGCTTCCTGCAGTGGGGACCAGGACCAGTGGCACCTGAGCAGCCCTGTCAGTGGGGCAGACTCTGCTGTAGGTGTCTTCAAAAGGAGGTTTTGCTAATTTTGCTTATACCACATATTTAATTGGTTTGGTTAACATCCTACAGATTGAAAAGCATGTGATTTTTAATTTTGGGGGGATGCTAATTAGGATAACATTTTCTCTCCCTGTTTAATCTATTAATTAGGAGTAGTGGCTGTAATTGTAATTAAATATACAGGTGCTATTTTTTAAATGACTGAAATGCTATTTCAACAAGGATGCCACCTCAGATCCAAACATCCACGGCCTTTGAGTTTTCCTCCCACTCCTCCACTGACTCAGTGTTTGTCATTGGGCAAGTAACTCAGCTTCCTACCTCCCTTTCTTGCCTTCCAGGGCTATTGTGTGAATTAATTAGATAATGTTTCAGCATGGCTTTGAACTAGAGAGAGCTACAGAAGTGCCAAGTTATAATTCACTGTTATGAAAGTCAGACCTCTGATGTCAGCCCAGCAGAGAGAGGGACAGTGAAAGCAGCCAGGGAAAAGCCCTCTCTTGTCCCTAGATCCCCCATCTCTATAGATGCTGTCTGCACTACTCTAGAAATGCTCTGCTGAAGGCAGCACCAGCAACTGCCTGGATCCCAGGGATGCAGCCCAGCCCCTGGCTAAGTCAATCTGGCCCAGTTGCTGGGTTGAGGATGTTGCCTGCACCTCCCTGTCTCTTTTCAGGCTAATTTTGTGTCTGAAGAAGCAGAGGACATGTCCTCTGGAAAATAATAGTGCTCCAAATCAGCAAAGCACTTAAGATTAACATTGATAGATCTGAAGAGTGGCTTAAGGTTAAGCACGCCGTGGGGCTTGCTGGGTAAGATTAGCCTGGAGCAGATGCATGTTTTGCTGATTCAGGCTTTCAAAATATTTAGGCCTTGATTCAGCAAGACACTCGAATGTGAGCAGTCCTGCTGAAAGCAATGGAGATAACTGGCTTGATCAAAACTGGGCAGACAGATGGAGAAAGAACATTAAGGTACAAACCTGCTAGTTTAGAAATTAGTTTGATTTGAGGAGCACATGTGCATGTGCACGGAGACAAACCGGCTTTCCAGCTATTGCCTGTGCTGTGGAGGGCATGCATAAAATAACATTTCCTCGTGACCCAGTGGTGTCCAGCCGGCTTCCCAAACACCAGCAGACCTATTTGAAAGCAGTTCTGGTGAAATGCAACTACCTGTCCAAAACAGTGCTCGCTATTTTTTTAATCCTATTTTAATCCCTCAAGGTTTTTACCCCACAGCCCATGCTGGCAGAAAGGCCCAGCCTGGGCATGGCTGCAGGGCAGAGGAGCTGGCAGCTGCCCCAGGTGGTCAGGCTTGTCTGTCCCTGCAGACCCAGGGGTTGCTGCAGGGGCGTTTTAGGACAGCACTGAAAAGGTCTCACGAGGCCTCGTGGGCATCATCAACTGTTCTGTGCATCTACGGCAGCATCTCTTGAGGACAACTGCTCTTCTGTTTTGGGAGAAATCTCACCCTAACTAAGCCCAGAGATGGGAAATCCAGCTGAGGGGTAGCAGCTGCCAGGGTTGCTTGGTGGCTCAGGGTTGCTTGGTGGCTTTATTACATTTTTAGATCATCATCAGGTTCAATATGGAGGTAATGGGATGCAGGACTGGGCCTCCGTTTCCACAGGGCTGGGTAGGGGATGCAGGACCTTTTCTAGCCTGAAAAGCCCTGAACTGATGCCTCCTGATGGGGCTGAGGAAGAGCTGTGGGTCTCTGCTGGCGCTGGATGGGGACTCCCACTTGCCTTCCCCTCCATTCTAAGCCCTGTTTGGGGCAGCACCACATGCCAGGAGAAGACACACAGACAGAGATCAGAGGAAACAGTCCCCAAAGCTCAGAACTAGGAACAGCCCTTTTACTGCTTTTCTTGTGATTAAGAGACCAAAAATAATATGACCTGCACTTATATTCCCAGGCAGGCGAAAAGAATAATTACTTTACAGAGATGGAATTCCTTCATATATTATAGCCATTAAAAAGAGGAAAATTTGAAATTTACTATGGCAGGGAACAAAAAGGTAGTGCAGTTAGAGATAATGAAATCCTTACTTGCCACTAATGGAAGAATTACTGTTGTTAAAAGACCCCTTCATAAATAATTGAGAAGCCAATTATACAGTCTTGGTAATTTATCCAGAAGCAATATGGACCATGTTTTGCCATAGAATGCATGGCGCATATTCTCCACCACAGATTGCTGCTGCTCTGCAAAGAAATATAAAAAAAAAAAAAAAAAAAAGAAATCAAAGGAAAGAAACTATTGTACCTACTAATCAGGAAATACATTATCAGTAATGAGAGATGAGTATCCATATATGTTAATTTGAAGCAGTTTTGCTGATGTATGGAGGGCTGAATTAACATGCCACTTGGTCTGTGTGCTGTGAGGGGAGCAGGGCTGGTGGCCGGGGTTGCTCCCCAGACCCCGAGGCCTCGGCGGTCCCTGCTCCTTCTGCTTGTGGTGCTCAGCCCTGAGGGGCTGCGAGCTGCCCAGGGAAGGGGCCTGGGCCGGGGGTACAGCCCGGGCAGCGCTGCGGGCGCCCGAGCGCCATTTTGGTACAAAAATTCTTCAACAAAACAAGGTTTGGGGCTGTTTGGGTCGTGTGTAGCGAACCCCTGGGCTCACCCACAGTGCTGCCTGGCGAGCCCAGGGCTTCCCCGAACGGGTTGTGGGACACAGTGGGATGAACCCCGCAAACGGGCTCTTCCCGCGGGTGTCCCGGGGTGTAACAGATGCCGCAGGCACGTCCTGACCGGGCACGTCCCGACACGGGGCTCGGTGTGGAACAGAGACCCTCCGGGCACATCCCGGGTCCAGGACTCGGTGTGTGCACCCCCGGGCATATCCCTGGGTCCCGGGTTCTGTGTCTGGGATCCCCGCTCCGGGCACATCCTGGTCCCGGTCCCGGTGTGTCTGGGATCCCCGCTCTGGGCACATCCCGGTCCCGGTGTGTCCCGCATCCCCCTCTGGGCACATCCCGGTCCCGGTGTGTCCCGCATCCCCGCTCCCGCCACATCCCGGTCCCGGTGTGTCCCGCATCCCCCTCTGGGCACATCCCGGTCCCGGTGTGTC